>JAHWXV010722654.1:0-15552 GCA_024586415.1 Phrixothrix hirtus | reverse complement strand
TACAATTTAGGGGTATAGGAAAGTCACTAACGTCAATAAATTCAAATTAAATTTAAAATGTGTAAGAGAAAGTCGTGTGTTGTCTCACACCAGATTTTTTAATATAAATTCATCACAAGCTTTTATAACTAATTAATTATAATATGATACTTATGTACTTACAATATATTCAAAAAACAATGCTTATTACAAAGCTATAGCTTTTGATTACTTTATTATTACGATAAAAGCTCGTTCTTGAAGTTTAATATTAAAAATACCCCAAACCCCAAAAATATAATCATTAAAATAATATTCATATTCACTATTATCATTTTCTAAAATTTTCTAACGCATATAATGCGATATTTTAGAATTGCTAGACTTAACACATGATTTATTGGTTACTAAATGTAGTTGCCTAAATTACTAATTTACTGACATCCCAACAGAAAGAATAGGCTTTACATTTAATATGACCACGTCCATATTGCAGTGTTACAATATTAAAATCTTGTTTAACAGTTAAACTATGAAAATGAATGAATATTAAATTTTTTAGTAAACAAGAATTGTAAAGTCATTTACATGGTATTGACGATATCTTTAAAGATGACAACTATGAGAGTCGTCTGGAGGTTTGTACCTGTCTCCTCGTATGAAATCGTAGCGAATAGGGTAACCGCCAGTCGAGATTTAACACTTTTAGTTGTATGTTTGCTGCATATGTGCATAGTTTCACGTGGTTCTCACTGATTGTTGTTTCTCTGAGTGTTTATAATGTTCACGAAAATAGATAGCGCAACCACTTATAAAGAAAGTCAGTGCTGTAGTTTGATCTGTCAACGCAAGGAAGGTGCGATAGCGAGGTCTGTTGCCCATCGGCGTCTTTCTCCTGCACGACAATTCCAGACATCATGCGTCTAGGAAAACGCAATAACTTATTCAACAATTCAAGTGGGAAACTTTCATCTTCCACCCTATAGCTCAGACCTGGCCCTTTCAGTTTTTCATTTCTTTACAAAACTTAAGGACTTTTTGGCAGGAACGAATTTTCAAAGTGATGAACAACTGAAAGAAGGTATAACTCAATGGACTGGTAGCGAGAGATTATGAAGCTGGGATACAAAAACCCGTCACACGTTACGACATGTTTAAATTTGATATGAACTTTACAAATAAAACGTTTATTATTTTTTAACAGTTATTCCTAAACGGTTACTAGTTGCCAGACGGTCCTTGTAGAACTTATCAATATGTCAAATAAAAAATTTGAGATAAAAGTAGATCAGGACAATCTAGATTGCTAACTTCAGTGCAAATGGACCGGAATACTTTTCGAAAGGTGTCCGTCTAACGTCTTTAATATGTTAGAAAAATAGTTTGAAGCATGTTTGTATATATGATGGTATATAAGGAAAGAAGGAAAATTGAAAAAATTAGATTGCTAAAATTAATAGTAGAATGACCGCAGTGAATTAAAATAAAATATCTGCTGTGACTAACCATATAAATTTTCTATACTAACGATTTCAATCAAAATGTAATCAGTTCCTAGTATGAATATAAAAATACTAAAAGTGAAATTGCTACTAACAATTTTTAGATAAACGTGCAGAATAAATCCCAAGTGTCTGTGAATCAATTTTAATCAAAATCTAACCAACCCTTAACATTTATACAAAAATATTAAGTATAAAATCAAATTTTGAAATCCTTATTAGTTGTTTAGGTAGATTGTACACAAAATTTGACCATTGACACACGGAAATTTGAAATCCATTACAATCTGAAAATTTTTTTTTCTGCGCTATTACATTATTTTCCCATAATATGTATGGTAAAGTAAAATAATTTAAATACACTAAAGTTAGTTAAATAATATACGAAAAATACAGTTCCTGCACATATTAAGGAAACCACAATTCATAATTGCATTATGAAGTACTAAATAACAAGTAATAATAATTTAAACTGGATAACTAATTGAAAACCAAGTCCAACTCGATCGAAATTAGTAAATTTTTCAGCGGGGAAAAAATTTAAAAGCATGCTTTCTTCGTGCATAATGAAGTAAAATTATAGATCTCATGTCAATATGATATTTGGTAAGTACATCAAAAATCCTTACTGGCAGATTCGGTAAAATTTTAGCAGATATTGCTAAATGGCCATAACAGTTTAATCTAAGAGGGTTAAGGAAAAATTCGTTCCTCAAAGCTTCAGCTACACTAAAATATCCAAATCGATTACAGTGGTAGTATCAGATGTAAAACAGACTACATTTGGATAGAACCAACTTTGACCAAATAGCATTTTAGGCAAAGAAAATTAAAACAAAAGCTTAGTGCCAATGAAATTTGAATTACATTTACATTAAAATTATAAACAATATCAAATTACAGCAGTTAGACTTTAAAACAAAACAACAAACTTGAAAATTTTCTTAATTAATTAATAACCATATCTTTACTGCTTATAAGTTCAACGCCTAGTACAAGCTGCGAAGTTAATTAATGTGATTGAATTTGGGCGAGCATACAATAGATTTCGAAATGTTCATACGATGCGGCGCGGTGCGGTGTTTAAAATAAAATTTAGTGAATTGATATATCGGATACTAGTGAAACCGTGTCGAACATTCTAATGTCGTTAAAGATAAAAAAATGTTGCTAACAATCTCCCATTTGAAGGGCAACCTATTGCATCTTCATAATTCCTATACAATTATCTACACAAGGAAATGTAACATTAAATAAATTAGAAACAGAAAGTAGGATTCGAAATCAAAAATATCCTTTAAATATGAATAGCAGTAGTTAAAACAATTAAATGAAACAAATATACAAGGGGTGTCCTAAAATACTGCATTTAACTAAATTTGTTATGCTGTTAGAAAATAAAGAATCGGTAAACATAATTTAAACGGTACAGATGGTGCTACCAAAATGCATTTTACACTGACGGCAATTATTTATATAAAATTTTTAAAAATAAAGAACGTTTATAGGTTGTTTTCTAATTACTTGTTTTAATTAAGTATAGGAAGTAGTATAAAATGTACGAGGGCCAGTCAAATTTAAGCGGGAAGTTTGTTAACAAGTCTAGTAGGAGAATGGGAGGGCCCGGCCGCTGTGCCATAGATTCCGTCTGGGTCTCCTCATCCCCCTACAGCCTAATTGCCAATGTTTTTCCCATTCAGTCGATACGAGAGCAATGAGTGAGCAACGGATTGTTATAAAGTTTTTGCCCGTTTGTGGGCAAAATTTTTGAACGAAACTCTATCCAAAACCTGCGTGTGCAAATAACACAATCATTTCTCTACGTAATAACGATTATGTTCGGCTCAATTCCGATTGTGGGCGTTATCAAGTGATCGCGTTGAGGTATCTTCAGTTTCGTTACGGAAAAATGGAGTTGTCACGCGAAGAACAGTTTACTGCTCTGAATGTTTTCTATGTCCCAAGAAATCTCTACTAAGACTTATTTATTAGTAGAAGAAGCTTGTGGGGAATCTCTCCTCTTTATAGTTCTGTTCATTGGTGATCTAAACTTCATAAAGGGGTTCCTGACACAGCTCTAACAGAAACATTAAAGTTGCTGCTTTGAGTGTGCAGGAAGGTCGAGAATCACATTAAGACAACTATCGAAGTTCCTGAATATTTCATTAGGCCCTGATATACTTTGATAACGGAAGAATTGCGCATAAGACGAATTTGTGCGCGGTGGGCTCTGGGACTGCTTACTAACGGGCACCGTGGCGTGCAAGTTTGTGCGGAACTCAAAAGAATGGTACATAAAGATGAAGAAGTCCTTCCTTCAAGGGAAATAACTGGTGATGAAGCTTAGTTCCACCATTTTGACTTTAAGAGTAAATAACACAGGTGGATCACCAAAATAGCCAAAGTGATGGCATATGTTGGTAAAGTCATGACCATATCATTCTTTGATATTCAAGGTACGGTTTATGAAGATGTACCACCACAAACAACTGTAACAGACAGTATTAAAAAACATACTAAAAACCTCGAAGGACCATGTCAGGCGAAAACGATTACATCTCCATTCAACAGCGTGGATTTTAAATATAGTCATAAAGTATCTGCCCGAAATCAAAGTGAAATATGTACCTTTTCCACTCTATAGTCCAGATCTTGCCCATTGTGCCTTTCTTCTGTTGACTGAAGTGAAAAAGCGCCTAGTCTTTAGGACAAGTGGTCAAGACCATGGAAGTGACTGCAGAATCTACCAAAAAATAGCATCCAGCATGTCTTTAAAGGATGACAGTAACGCTGAGATATGTGAATTGTAATCAATGAAGGTATTCGGGCAGAAAAAAATTATGGTGATTCATTATTGAACAGTGCTTGTAATGTAGGTGTTAAAACGTTATTAAATTTTCCAATTAAAAACAATGAGGCCACTATTATACTAATAACATTTTAACCATATATGTTGCCTAAATGAAATTTAAATAATGGACGTCCAGGTGTGCTTTTAAATTAAAGCGGTTGGTCTTTCTATTCCAATTACTAATATAAAAAGTCGCATTCTCAGAGATTCTTCTAAATTACACAGGCAACAACTATGCTTAACTTGCCATTCAAGTTTATCTCGTAGCCTAGAACTTTACAAGAAAACAAATCAAAATTGATTAAAATTGCATGCAAAAACATAAATAAATACGTAGACTTCGAGATATAAAATTCCGTAACTGTTTATAATACTTCATAAATAAAGCAATGAGTTAAACTCTCAACTTTATTCAAAATGCCCAAATTTAAGATATTACAAAATCTATCGTACAGGTTAAGCTTCTCTCAATTTATTTTTAATACGCCTAATGTACCAAGAAATCAATTTAAATCAGACTCCAGGGCAAAATAAAATTTATAATTTTATGATGTATCTGCCAATTTCAAGGTAGCCCGATGTTTCCCGGAAAAGGTATTCGTAGAACCTCAACTGTCGAACAGTATACCATCGTTCAGGCTTACGTGTAGTCAAGGCAACTTTAAGTAATTAATTAATATATGTAAAAAATGTTTAAGTATATTCTAACCAGTAAATTAATTTGTAGGTAAATCGATCAATTTGTCTCCTGATAAAATACTTTAAATTGTAGTAATTGTAAGTTCCCATTCGCATATACAATTACAAAATAGCAGTTTAATTACTATTTTAATGCCGAATATTTTAATGGTTTTATATCCTGGAAATTCTTTGCTGTACTTAATTTAAATTTCTTTATTGATAATCTTGATTACAATCGTTTTCAATTTACATTTTTCATTGACTACATCATTTAAATCTATCCTTTTAAGGTTGTATTACGGTAGTGGTTTAAGTTTGAGTTTAATTAAATCTACTTTGCTTTCCTAGATACTATTGTAACAATAATTGATTTTACAGAAATTAAACTTAGCTTTAATTCTTTGAAGCTTAAAATTTTACTGTAATGTGGGCCTTTAGTATTTCGTTTCTAATTTCAGTAAATGCTCGTAAGTATTTAAGTTACACTTTGCAAGATTTCCCGTTTTTTAAATTCAACTGATGAGGTTATAACATATAAATTTTATTCTTGCAATTTACCTTCTTTCGTTTTTGTTTTGGTTAAATTTCATCGAGATAAGACTTCTTTCTTTCTTTCTTTCTTTAATTTAGAATTAATATTTTGAAACCATCACAAGGGTTGCTTCTATTTCAACACGACAGTAAAAATCAATAATGTGTAAGGGCCAGTTGTTACCACAGGTGGAACAAGGTTTTAAAGATTTAGTTACATTCGGGTTATTAAGGAGTTAATGGACCACTAATTGATTGATCCTTCCTAATTGGATGATATAAGTGTCTCAAAAATAAGGAGCTGCCTTTTTCAGAATAAATGATAACTTAATGTAAAGTTTATTCTTATAAAATCAATCCTCCATTACGAAAAAGGTTTAAACAAGTTTAATCGAAAAATTCTAACCTGCTCTGAACCTGTTTATAGAACTTTAAACAAGTTAAATATATTGCTGAGCAATTAAGTACGTGGTATCTGATACGCACAAGCAGTTAGACTAAGATAATATTGTCCGCACACACACACGCATGCACGCACCCACTCATGCACGCACGCACACACGCACACGCACGCACGCACGCACACACGCAAGCACGCACGCACACACGCAAGCACGCACGCGCTCGCACGCACGCACGCATGAACGCACGTACGCTCGCACGCAGGCAAGCACGCACGCTCGCACAAACGCAAGCACGCACGGCCGCACGCACGCACGCACACATGCACGTACGCACGCGCGCACGAACGCACGCACGCACGCACGAACGCACGCACGAACGCACGCACGCACGAACGCACGCACGCACGAACGCATGAACGCACGCACGGACGCACACACGCACTCACGCACGCACGCACGCACGCATGCACTCACGCACACACGCACGCACGCACACACACTGTCTTTTTATGTCACCATATGGTTTAAAACAATTAAAATTATAAATTAAACAAAAACCATTGCGTTACATTAAATTAATGAAGCGAAACTTGTGTATTTAAATTTACGAATTATTGATATTATCGTTAAAACATAATTAATAACACAGTAATTACGCATTTAACTTCCAGACTTCGGGATTTCATGATTTACAATGATTAATGCTTTTTAGTAACAATTTATTATAAATTTACTGAAAAAGTAACTGCTATCACCAAGATTTTTACACGCTAGTATGACATTGTCTTTATAATACGATTAGAATTTCATTAAGGAAGAAAGTCAAGTTTTTTGTTTTAAACGATACTTAGCGTATCTATACAGCAGGTATTTAATAATCAGATGAGAACATTAATTAATAATGCTAAAGATGTATAGTTTACCAGTTATTTATTGTTGAACATAGTAGACTAAGTTAAAATTCTGGGTCGGTCGGAAAACTTTAATTGCAAATACTTCGAAAACTACGCAATTTGTATAAGCGTTTTCTGTTGTGCATACCAATCTTTATCTGCTATTAAATTAATGCTCTTTTATCCAGGACGGCCTGTACAGAGCTAACGAGAAATTTAATATAAACCATAATTAGCGAATACAATTTGATCATGACTTTTAAAAACAGACAAATCTGAAAATTTTCTATATTTGTATGTGATAAAACAAGTTAATTTGCACATGGTGACGACATGTTGGCAGAATGGAAACAAGATGTGCGTGTAATACTGCGGAATATATTTTGAATGGTATGAAAGTTAAAGATCCACTTGGAAAATTATCGTTCCATGATCATACTGTTGGATAGAATATATTGTGACTGGTAAAAACATAGGTCTCTATCGTGATGAATTTGTCTAATACATCCAAAAATTGCGTAATCAATAAAATGTTATTGACCAAACTCGATGCAACACTGTTGGAACTGGGAGAGGAATTGCAAAACTCCTTTTGCCAAATTTCCTTGCCTGAAAGGCGACAAAAAATGGATAATCCATGTCAAAGAGAATCCGAGAGAAGCTTCTAAGGCATCACGGAAGATATTGCATTACCAGGAAAGGGCCCAGAATTGCTTAGTTGACACTTTATCAAGATAACGCATGTACTTATATCGTTTTAATTGGAAAGAAATTTGCTGCGATCAATGGCGTTCATAATTTATAGGGATGGTCAGAAATATCCCGCAAACATCTGGAATTTTTTTATGGTTAATGAAATTTGGCAAGGAAAGACTTTAGCGTTGAATACACCGCAAACTTTTGTTTCCAGGTGTTGCAGAGATCTAACTTCGTTAGGAATCCATAATCGCGTTTCTCTATAAATGTAAGGATATATCAGATACCTCAATTCACAGTAGATTGTGATGATAAAATATGGATGGTCAGTAATAAACATCGGCAGTTTCACAGTTTTTAGAACGGAGATTTCAGCATACAGGGCAAATGCCGTTCTAGTAGAATATCAATCATCACAACAAAAGGCAATGTGGCAGGCATTTTAAATTTTATCAAAACCGTTAGATGCGCCACAATATACTAGTTCACGGAGCACGCAGGAGTATCAAAATCGTCTGTTGTAACAGTTTGACTATTGACAAGAGAGATGATGAGAATTAGAAAGTCTGTGACGATTTTCTAAAAAGTTTCGTTGGTGAGTGAACAGAACCCGTGGCTTGCTCATTTTGAACCGGAGCAAACTCAGTTAATAGAGTAGATGCATTAAATATCGCAGGTTATAGAGAAACTACGAATAGATTGCAAGATTCTTGTAGGATTTTCATAGACTCTCTAAAACATGGGAGTGTCATTACTTGACCCTCGGCAAGTTTCAGTGTGCTCTAAAAACCAAGAAGTCAGAGTTTCAGACGACGAATATCAAATTATATTATTATAATGTGAGATCGCATACTGCACACATGACAATACTAAAAATTGAACCACCGGGATGGACGTTTGTGTGAAATGAAAGTGAAACTTTGTGTAAGCATTTTGAAGTTGTTATAAAAAGTAATTTCTAGAAAAGAAAGTAAAACACCTATTGGCCGTTTCTAAAACAAAACTCATAATAAAGTATAATAAAGCATCAGTAATGCAGAAACGAAATCAGGAATTGGTCGACCCTTATCGTTTCAGATTTCTACATTTCGTGAGCTAACGCACATATAATTTTTATAAATATTTTTGTAATTACTTACGTGCTTCAGGTGTTGAAGACTATGCCCGGGTGGATTTATCACCAAAATGTCATTTATCCGCAAACGTCTAAAGCATCATTTACCATGAGGTTGAAATCAGAAGCGTTCCAATTTTTATCCTGTTAAAGTACCAGTACTGCAGAATAATGTAGAGTCGACCCTTATTGTTATTGTTGCCATGTTCACCGTAATTATTTGGAACTGCGATTTTGTTAGCATTACATGCTTAAGATTATAACTAACCAACATTTAGAACCTTTGTGGTATTCCTAAGGTTTGCTCAAGAATTTTTATTCAAAGTATTGTAAAATTTGTAATTTTTATTTAATACAGTTAGAGACTAAATACTTTGCGCCATAATTTATTTGGTTGTAAATGTGTTTTCCTCTATAGCACGAGTTTTCTAGATATTTCTTTAAATATGTAAACTGCAGTAGGTTGCTTGTTGTCATTATAACGCCATTATTAATCAGCAGGTACAGCAAAACTGGATTATACCATATTATAAAGTCCATTTTCTTATATACGTAAGTATTGTTTCACCTAGATTGGTACTGTGTTGTTTCTAAATTGTTTAACTCGCATATTCTTAAAATTTGGGTGAAAAACCGGATTGTTTTGAACATATTTTACTATAATAAATAAACACTTACTTGTAAAATTTTGATGTTACGAATATATATGTTAACGTAAAAATAAATGTCCATTCAAATACATGTTAGTCAAAATCAATGTTGGTTTTTTAAATGTGAGCTTTCAAAGCGAGACGACAGAACATTTCATTCCGATAGTAGAAGATTTTAAATAAATAACTAATAGGAATGAAATGTATGCTTTCCAAATATTAATATATACAATATAGTGAGAACATTATGAATTTCTAAATGTAAAAGCTATAAATTAATATAACAAAGTAGAACGATTAAATTATAGTTATGAAAGAACTTCCTAGTAATAATTCTTTAAGCAACATAAATGTTCAGAATAAAAACTCTTTATATAATTGAAAACAAGAAAATATAGCAGTATCCACTTATAGAACCAATCTGCATTCTTCAGTTGTACAAATTGTACGAATATTCATCTTGTAGGAAATTTGATTTGGGAAAAGAAAATTTACACAGATTTTAGTAGAAAATTATTTTAAAGGTATTTCAGATTTAGTTATAAAAATTTGTTAAAATGAATTTGTAAAGGTAACTTTGTACGGGGTGTCCGGGAAATAAGAGCGTTATTTAACACATGCACACGGACCCTTAGTGAACACAAAACTTTAACATTTTTTAATCTAACTAGAAAACATACGGGCCTGGCTGCTCTTTAACTATAAAACGTGCCTAAAACACAAATATCGTTTTTCTTATGTTTACCAAGGATAAATGAAAATGAGCTTCTGGGGTCGTCACATTTTAAAGGACAGCCTCGCAAGACGCAACGCAGTTTATCCAGTCCCGATCGTGTAGCTGCTATACAATCATCATTTGCCTCACACTACGATCTGATATTCTCAATGCAGCAGTGCGCAGTGATGCAAACGGCGTAAAAAGTTGAAAAATGAAAGTCATAAATATGGAACCTTGTAAATGAGGAAATTGCTGCATTAGCTGGGCAAAGGGAGTTAAATTAGCCTTTACACCTGAGATGGTAACTCAGTCCAAAGTAAACACTCCACGAGCACTGTCTGCTACGTGCAACGTCTCTAAAATTGTCAATGTAACTTTTGGTTGAATTAATTTTCCCAAATTTGGTTTTTGGGCATTGCTACTGAAGATATGTAGAATATGCATTTAATTCATGAATCTAGTTGTTAATTTAGCAGTAGTATCGTAGAGAACTTGTAGGTTCTATTGTCTTCTATCGAAATGTGCAAAAAAAATTGCATTTTTGCAACTTTTTTTACATGGTTCTTGCACACGGAGCTGGAACGACAAACGATGGCAGTACCGCTCAATGGTTTTTCAAAAATATTTGGTTGACTGCGAATGTTCTTAATGTGGACAAACAACCAATAATAGAGAAATATAAAGTACTCTTGCAGGTAAATATCGGGTGTGTTTTCTGTACATGTCAAGAAGTTATTGAAGTACAACTTAGATATAGCAAAACAGTACACGGATTTGTATTCATGGTGCCACATACCAATGTCGGTTCATATAATCTATTCAGACGAGCGCACTGCCAATCTTTGCATCCGAAGATGCTCAGAAATTTCGAAACAAAGATTATCAGATTTTGGCGGCGTTCCGCTAGTAAAGGACAAAATCTTATTTTCTTTAAGTTGCCATCATGGATTTGTTTCTTAGAAACGGCGTTGTTGACATGACAACGGGGAAAGAGAATAAATAATTTAAAAAAATAGAAATTTATATAGAGAAAAGTAAATAAATTGGTTGGTTTTTGTAATCGGATAAAAAAACACGATAGACGCGTTTCTTTCACGTCCATGTTGATTAAGAATCTAATCGTTCCAGTAAGTGTGACAGAAAAACGTAATTTCCGAATGTCTGATACGCATTCGTCAGGTAATTAGGGCAATAAATTCGGTTGTGTGTTGGCTCTGTGTTAAAAAGAAAAACGTTCGGTGTGTTTAGAGACTCAATATAGTGTCAAATGTTGGAAGACCCGACCTAAGAGATGGAATGGTATATCTCTGGGAATTGATCAACGCGTTTCACGTCGTAGCAGTTTTGTTGAACGTGTGAAGTTCTTGCGCAGGCGCGAAAACCCATAAGCCATCACGACGGACCATTTTGGGTAATTCAACAACCCTCCCTTTTTTATTGTTCTCTGGCTTCTTTACTGTTAACCTTAGAAAGGCGTAAGAACGTAAATCTTCCCGTGTGACGGGAGATCACTAACATATATCTTCTGTGGAGATTGTGGACGCATAGTTACGTTTACGATGTCGAAATATAGATTACCCTAATTTTAGTATCAGTAGATTTGCGTAGTCCTTCTTCTATCTCTTGAATAAGGCCAAATTCAAGGGACGGAGAAGTTATTCAGTAACCTTTTTGTAACTGTTGGCTGTGTGTGTATGTTAATTAACTCCATTTCGTTGTCAATAGCTATGTCTTATCATTTAATTAGACTTTTATTTTTGACAGTAGAATAAACTAATTGATAATATCTTAAATTTCAGAGGATATGTACTAATTAAGGTCCCCTGTAAACCGCGATCAAAATTTATACTAACCCTTGGGGTCTTGATAAAAGGAACTCCGGAATAAATTAACAAAAGGCGTAGGCAACTGCTTCAAGCTATTTCGAGAACAGTTCCATATCTTGAGCGGCAATCCGGAGTAGTAGCGTCCTCTTTCCCTTCCTATACCCTGATTTCTAGTAGAGCGCTGATGGTGATGGTATACATCTTAGGGACCCTCCCTCCTTCGATGAGGTAGTGGCCACCAGTACTGTTGTTGCGGCGTAAAGCCAAAAGGGCTCGTGACAAGTTATAAAATAATTTTGCGGAAATTTGTTTCGAAAATATTCGGGTGAAGATACCATGACGGATGTCTTCCACCACTTCTAGAATCTTCGGATCAACTTATTTCGAGTGTGCAGAAACTAAAATATAAATTCAGCCATTCTATTCTACCACTTGAAGCTTTGCAATTAACTCCTCTAGCTGAATGTATAGTCTGTAATAGATATGAATTAAATGT
Organism: Phrixothrix hirtus; assembly: GCA_024586415.1. NCBI lineage: Eukaryota > Metazoa > Arthropoda > Insecta > Coleoptera > Phengodidae > Phrixothrix > Phrixothrix hirtus. The sequence goes on along the minus strand of JAHWXV010722654.1, from coordinate 3,211 downwards.
TGACGAAGTTGAATATGTACAATGCAATTGTGATTGTGATTTTTATTAATCTGTATGTTAAGAGAAAATTTCTGCGTTGTAAATAAATAAATTAGTGTAAATTTCTAAATTTTATTGCGAAATATGAATTCAGCGATTTCGAAAACTGTCGTATACACACTCTAAACAAATTATGTACCGCCATTTTGAATGATCCATTTTGAATTTTCTAAATTTATTGCCAAATTTTAATTCATCGACCTTGAATATCCCTGTGTATACATTTTTGGGACAATTCATTCACTTTTTGATTTTTGGATAGCTTTTCTGGGCATTTGCACTGATATTGGGTCTTGTCTCTTGTCTCACCACCTGAATGTATTCGGACGATTGAACACTGCGTGGCCTATTAACCGACTTTCTTTTCAAGGTTAAAGTTGTTCTAAAATTTGACACGCACAATAATATCACTGTGTAGTGAAGATGGAATCATCATGTAACGTACTGATCCTACAACTGTACCGTTATGTTAGATATAGTAAGGAAAAGGTTGTTTCAGCTAATTCAGAGAATCGTCGTAGAGAAAAAGTGGGTTTTCTCTTAGATCAAATATTGTTTACTGTTAAAGGAAAGCAATTTTTAGGCGACGCAAGATTACTCTTTCGAGTCAATAGCAATAACCGACCTTATTTACAATAAATCGTGGCACATTAGGTAAGTGAATATAAAAATGTATTAAACGTCAGGAAATAAATATATCATAATCGCATAACGAGTGCAAAAATACAAGAAAATCAGTACAATATTTATGCTTCCTAGTTTCATACATCCCATAGTATTAGATGACAATATTTAACTGGAAATATGCTACAAGAAATCTAATTAATAATTTGAATTTATATTACAAGTAGTAGATAAGCTACTATTTTAGATATAAATGTTCATGGATTACAACCAAAAGCAAGAGTTGGTGTTGCTGTTGGAACAGTAAAGTGGCGATACTTCCAAGCCACATGTTGATGAGGAATTTAACTTTTATTACAGATAATCCAGCTATATTGGAATTGATTTTATCCAATTAGGACGATGTTGATATTAGAAAAAAATGAATTAAATCTCCCAAGTACTCACTAAAATAATTTTACGATTGAATTTACGGAAACAGCAAAATTTGAAATAAGTAGAAAACTTGGTTTCGCGTGTAATCGTCTAGATTACATAAATGGCTTGACGGTTTTATGACAAAAAAGAAACTAAAATTCTTAGTGCTATTTTTTTTAAATTGTTTAGGAACTGAGAAAGCTAATGCAGTGGATGTGAACTATAGAATTTCGAAATCACGGAAATATCTTGTCTGTTTTAATCACAATTTAGTGAAAACCATCTTTATTTTGAAAATAAACATTAAATTAACAGTGGTTGGATAATTTTCTGCGCAATTGTTCTCAATTAGAAACCTTCAGGGAAAAATGGGACTAACAGTTTTAAGTTCTTTTTACGATAAAACAATCTTGTCGTTTACGCCGGATTATTCCCTAATGCCCAGTACAATTTAAAAAATAACAATTAAACTAGCAGTTTGTCATATATGCCAAGAAGTGACTTCATTCTATATTCCCCCGTATTCTGGTGAGCTGAGAGTAATCCAGCTGGTACAGTAGGCGAACATAGATCGTAAAGAAATTCAAGCGAAAGGGGGGAAGTTTTTTTTATTTTTATGGTTTCTTATTTTAATTTTTATCAATAAATTATGAAATGCATGTTAATAGTTTGTCGTACGCAATAAGTGTTCATTGCAATAAAAATAGAAATTTAAACGACATTTTTCAAATATATGTGGAACTACAGGGTTGCATAATCAGCCGATACTTTTAAAAAAGAATTTATAAACCTACAGGGTGGCTGCATTCTTAGTTGGGTTTAGTGTAACAGCCGAGCGTTGTGCGGGAGCATGTCGCTACTGATAGATTATTTATTTAAACTAAGTTTGTTATGAAAACTTGAACAGAATTTCATACACAGTTTAATCGACGCCATACACCATCTCGGAATGACATTCTTTACGAGTCTCAAAGTTTAACAGCAAATATCGACGTAAGAATGTTTGTAGTAAGGAAAATACCGCTAGAGTGTGAAATGCGACCAGTCAAGCGCAACGAAATTAATTGTGAAATATGTTGAAGCTTTGAACTCATCAAGAAAGAAGCGTTTCCCCGATACGTAAAAAATTACTGCAAGTACTACATAAGAAAGAAAGACGATTAGTGCGAACAAACTTATGCAGCCATCTTGTCCGCAGTCGCAATATGTTGCAATTCTAAATTCCCCCAAAATGTATTAATTTGCATTTATTTCAGTTCATCTTGTTCTAATTATAATTTTGTTTTTGATTTATTTAGTATAAAATTTGGTTCTTACTAACTTGCAGTTTTCTCTAATTTTGGGTGTTGAATACAACCCATCAGATAATAAAATTCAAGTTGTAAAAGCACAGTTAATTCATTTTGTTGTTGATTTCAAGCCATTAAATCGATCGGGTCATTTTGTGCGCCATTTTTTGTTTAGTAGTCGTTAGTGAATTTGCACCTTAGCATCGCTATATTTATTGCGTGAGTTATCACGTTACAAGTCACTGTCAACCAAAGAAAACTTTGTAATGCAAAATTTCGTTTGCGCTACAAACTGATTATAGCACAACCATTCCCTTTGAATTCAAAGATTATTCCACCCTTAATTCTTGTTTCTTGATTGCTCTAAAATCAATTCAAATCAACATTGCACGACGAGCCTCATTTGTAAAAGGCGAGGACTGTATCTCATTTTCTGATGCGTACTTCTTTTTTATGTACGGGCAATATTAGATAGTTCGAACCTAACGTATCTTGTGAACCAGTGAATATAGTCCTAATTAAGGTTCAGGTCTTATTGCTTTCATTATTCTTATGAAATATGTACGATACATAATATGTAATATGGTTGCGCAAATATATTTCCGTTATTCATCTCCATATGTACAAAATGTAACGAAATTTCCGTAATTCTATATAGAGTAGATAGTGTTATGGTGAAAAGCCATTTTATTATGTTTTTTCTCTAGTGTTGAAATTCTATAATACGCGTTCTTATAGAATTTCCATTTTTACTTTCTCACCTATATGAAATATAGAATAAAGTATTGTTTTCGTCCAAAATTTTCGATGTCAAAATTTTAGTGGAAATACACGTTTTGGGG
>JAHWXV010722554.1:0-12941 GCA_024586415.1 Phrixothrix hirtus | reverse complement strand
CACACTGTATACCTACATCTGTTGGCAAGCGACAGCCACCATTACGGCAACATTCGAGCGTGTTTACATTCGTTTGTACATATTTGAAATGCCTCCGCTCGTTGAAAATTCCGCCGACTGTGAAATACGCTGTGTAATTCGTTTTCCCAGTGCTAAAGGTGTGAAAGCAGTTGAAATTCACCGTAACATTTGTGATGTTAATGGGCAAAACATAATGAGTGATGGAATGGTACGCAAATGGGCAAGAGCTTTTAAAGATTGCCGAAAGAATGTTCATGACGAGGAACGAAGTGGGCGACCATCAGTGATTTGCGACCTCGTACTGCAGAAAGTCGATGAAAAAGTGAAAATGAACCGTGTTTTTGCATATGAAGAATCATCTTGGAGGTCAGCGCCATGACGACGCGATGGCGTCAAGACAACCGTGTTGCAGTGGCTGGCACATCAGGCGGCAAATTTCTATGACGAAGGTATAAAAAACCTTGTTGCTCGATATGATAAGTGCCTTAATATTGGAGGAAATGATGTGGAAAAGTAGATTAATATATGGGCTTTTATGTAAAAATAAAATTGTTACAATATCTTTACTACTTTTTTTTATACCTCAAAACGGTACTTACTTAAAAAACACGCCTCGCATTACTTATTTAAATCTATTTAAAATAACATTTGTTTGCTACCATCGGTAACACGATATAACGCTACGACGTTGGAATGGGCTTAAGCTGTCGAAAATGGTATTTCCGCACTGAGTATTCCTCAATAAAACTCGTAACAAGCAAGTAAAGGAAAATCAAAGGAATTGTTCAGCGTGGCGAAATAAGCATTCATCGTCGTAACAACACAATTGCCATCTATATCGTACAAACTCGGAGAAGAATTGGATTCATTTTAGCATATGATAACTTAATGTCAGGAAAGTACAATGTTTGAGCGCCAGTTGTTCACAAATTCGATAGGATAAGGAACGTATCCAAGTTAATATATCATAGGTCTTAACAGTTGCGAAGGTTAATCCAGCATCGAGAAGGTCTTACCTAGCTAAAAAACAAAAGATTATCTTCAAGAAAATATTCAAGTGACTTCCCAACTAACAATCTTTATTCCATCGAAAAGTGGTATAGTAATCGCAAACAACAAATTAGAATAACATAATAAATAATTAATTTATATTCTTTACGGAATACATGCATCAAGCAAAACAGTTAATTAAGATGCTTCTTCTCGGATTAAAGCTATTCGAATAATTTTCGTACAGCACTCGTACGCTAATGAATTATCTTGGAGTTTATGTAGTAACAAACATCCACGTGACCTAACTAAATTTTGATTTAACGATTTAATTCGTGTTACTGCGCTGTGCGGTACTATCACATAAACGAATTAATCATAAAACCTAGAAAACGACTGAAGATCGATTGAGCTAGAGATTTTTCTCGCAAAAATGCGCTGTATATACAGTCAGGGGCAAACGTCTTGTATAAATTCGATAAAAATTAAAGGAAACATTTTTAGAAAAAACGTTCAGATATTTCATTTTCTGTTAGTATCTACGCATTTTTTGACATGACAGTCAAGTATATAGGGTCTTTTTTGTTTGTTTCTTGTGATTGACGGTTCGGGATGAGAAATTTCCCTTAGCCCTCTTGGACTAGAACTGTTATGTAGTCATTTCGTAATGCCTACTTGAATTTTGTTGAATCTGAAGGAGTTCCACCGCCAATAAGGATTTCTAACGTGTCAAACATCACACTGACACGGGACCTACGCTTTTACTTCCTTGTCCGAGAAGAACGCATGTTTTTTAAATTTCTCTCTGCTGAAAAGTTTACCGACCTCGATCGGGTTTGGACCCGCGTCCCTTGGGTGTAGAGGCAAATATGCCAACCACTACAACAGTCGGGGCAGCTAGTGTACACGGTTACTCTTGTAGTAGATAAATGTCATTATTAATGTTATTCTTACGGAATCTCATGTATATTATTTTATTTTTAACTCTTCAAAAGGTTCTAAAAATAATGATATGACATGACTTATACCTAAAATCAGCAGTTATTGTGAAATTTACTTTTGAATATCAGAATTTAAATATAATGCAGTCATAGATATTCATCTATTTATCTGCTATTGTTGTTGATGTTTTCTTGGTTTCTTTTATCAGTTGTTGAAATGACAATTTCACGTCATTTTTTAAACTGGTAATTATCGAACAGTGTTTACCATTGTTTACTGTAAAATTTAATATCGCCGAGAGAAGATGGATAAATAAAATGAAACTCAGAGAATAGATACAGGGTGTTCCAAAAATCAGCTGCACCGTGCAAACTGCGTTTACTTTACGACATGCGTTTAATTTAGAATGCATCCAACCAGGAGATATCGGTACACATTTTATCGTATTTTAACGTAGAACCCCAATGTGTATTCCACTAATTACAGCTGGAGAATGCGTGACCTAGTCTGCAGCTACTGGCTACTGTTTTATTATGGATAGTTTTCCATGGTTTGCTGAAATCTCACGTATCTGTCCCATAATCTAGCGGAAACTACTATTGTACGACATTCGCATTTGGCGATCTTATCAATCAGAGAATTAGAAATGCATTCCCGTCTTTAAAACATTACGATAAAATCCAGAAATACGTTAACCGTAAGCAGCTTTCACATTGTAGTATTATGGGTTTGAATAACCTATACATGTTTTTCGAGAATCTAGAAAAATTTTACAGATAAGTTATATTTACCTACATATCGAGATAGTTTTCAAATTCAGTTTTATTTCAAAACTTAAATGTAACGACACTTACTGGTAGAAGTTTTGAACTTATAGGATTTCAAACAAATAAACATAATTACATAACTAAGACATGTTTTCGAGATTTAATAAGCAAATAATTCACGCTTGTATTACAAGACCTACCTAAATATTAAATAATTTTGTATTAACCGTGCATCCGTTTATATAAAACGGCCAGTTCAATTGTAATATTAACCAAAGCATTGAATATGTAGTCCATTGAAACAATAATAAACTTAAAGCTTTCAAAAAGGATACTTTATTAAATTTAACCTTAACAACGTATTACATTCAACAAACACAGGAGGACCAGCGGCAAGATGGGAAGCGGGGTACGGGGAATTTCTCCTTGATGGTTGTTGAGATTTAACGGGTTTTATTAGAATTACTTCAATACACTTTTGCTTCTACTACAAGAAAGAGCCGCATTTCCATTGCTAAATTGTAGTAATTTGGATTGGGAGACCATTTTCTTTGACGTAACCAATAATATTGCTACAAACTTATAATTATTCCATCGTATAGTACAGATATCTTGCTTAATATTGACGTGGTTGTTTGTATTCTTAGTTTAACTATTTTGCGCAGGAGACTGAAATAGTTGAGTACTTGACTAGAATAGAAGAGCAGCTATTCGGCCTTGAATTTAAAGAACTTTGTGAAATAGCATTCCAATCAGCTGAGAGAAACGTTGAGCTCCCTTTCAATCATCACGGCCGTTTCTAACGTTTTCCATGAGAGAATCTCAAGCAACATCAGGTACCCGAGCATTGGGTTTTAACAAGGTTGTGACGGAAAATTTTTTAACTTGCATATTAACAAAGTAGATAAGTATGAACTGACCACTGATAGTATTTTCAATGTTGATGAAAGTAGCTTTATAATTAACCCAAATGGTCTCACTAAGGTAGTAGCTTTAAAAGGACGTTGACAAGTTGGGACAGTAACGTCAACAGATAAGAGGCGAAAGAGTGACTGCTGAAATATGTTTCTCAGCAGCAGGCTGTTAGGTACCATCCATGCTTATTTTGCCAAGGAAGCATATGCAACGAAGTTTCGAAATTGGATTCCTCCTGGAGTAATCGTAGAAATACACGAAACTAGGTGGATTACTAAAAAGCTTTTTCTTTGTTGGTTCAAAGAATTTATCACTTTCACCGGCCATTCTCATCCTTGATGAAAGTCCCATACAAATAGCTTAACCTTAGTTGTCACGCAAGAGAAAATGAAGTGACTCTATTCTGTCTACCCTCACACACTTCGCATTGGTTTCAGATGCTCAATGTTGCATTCATGAAAGCCCCAAGAAAATTCTACGAAGACGAAGTCTAGAAGTAGTTGCGCACAAATCCGAGAAAGGTAGTCACCTTGTACCAGACTGCTCACTGTACATCCAGGCATGTATTAAATAGGCAATAATAAATACTGCAATTAACGGGTTCCTGAAGATGGCTTCTTTCCTTCCACAACAACTGATATTCAGATACTCCTCCGGCAGATGACATTTTTCGGCCTTCCTCAACTCACACACCCACACATATAGAGATTCCTTCAATACCTACAGCTGTTTTAAAGCCTTCTGCTATAAGCTTTAACGTTGCAAACCCAGAGATTATTTTGCCTGTCACTAAATTTGATCAAAGAAACAAAAAATAAATTGGCTTTATGCCGTGATAAGATAGCTGTCTTGCCACGCCGAGTCACCATACAAAGCAGAACTTGTGGAAGGGCTTAACAATAAAAGTAAGGAAAATGAAGCCGTTAAACGGAATATTGATAAGTAGAGGAAAACTAGTGAAAATAATATAACAGAATTGGTGAAAAACATTCAATGAATTATCTGATCCATTCATAGTATGGGTCCAGCAATAGTAACTGGGAACTTTCCGAGAGAGGTGAATGTTTCTACCGCCATGACTTTTCAGAAGAAGGCTGGATTCGATACTATATTAGTGTGTGCTGAGCGCACAACCCTTTTGCTGCTGTTAACAGTGAGGATGAAGATGTTATCCATATTTTTGCTTTTGTGTACTGATTGGTATATTTAAAGCTTTTATTTGTTTTTGTCACGTTTAATATGTACATAAGGTACCAATATACTGTTTTGCATTATAGTACTTTTTGGAATCTTTTACCAGTCAAATTCAATCTCTTTTTTAATGCCAACATTTGCCCTGTTAGGGACCGCTTGAGCAGGATTGCATTCAATGGTACTATTGTAGTCCTTAGTTTGCGATGAATAGAGAAATAAACAAAATTTTTCAATTTTTAAGCCAAAAATTTTATCAAATAAATACATATCACAATTAATTAGACACTCACAAAAGTTATAAATGCTTTACATTTAAGTTTTCTATCTTCCTGGCATGCGACAGCAAGAATTTAGCTAAAATCGAATGACCGGAGGTGACACCCTATTTTTGCGATTTTTCAGTTTTCTGTAATTTCGCGAATACGGTTCTAACATATTTTTAAGACTCACTATGCTTCTTATGTCTGTGATGCTCCATTACGTGATATTTTCTGGTTCCCTGGAAAAATTCGTCGAAGCCGAATATCGAGTAAAGTATCCAGAGTAGCAGTGTGTCCTATGACTTGGATGGGTGACCGTTGCAATTATCGTTCCCAAAATAAACCTATATAATATTTTATTCAGTTTTGGATATTATTTAATTATAATTTTGAAAAGTTTTAGCTTTTATGTGTTTCTTATTAATTGTGATAATGTATTTATTCGATAAAACATTTGGATTAGAATTTGAATAGTTTTCTTTTTCTTTATTAATCAACTCTAGCAAAAGTCTTCCATAGCATCAATAAATGCAGTTTTGTCAGGTTTTGTAACGAGCCCTATTAAGGTGCATGTTGCTAACAATAAAGGTTGGAGCAGGTGAGCGGCTAACAGCAGATATCTCTAAATTTCATAAAATACCTAAAAGTGAAAAACATGGTTGCCGTGTTTTTGGATTTTCCCAGTAAATCAAAGATTAATATAATATGAATTTTTTTCCAAACTTTTGGTCAACTATGTATATAAATACAGCGAATATAAAGGTTGTACGTGAAATACGTCATATCAAAATTAGACAATTACAGCTTCACGATTGATTGCATTAAATAATTATTCCCTTATCATATTTAGATTAATTCAGATTTATTTCTAGAACATCATGCATTTCGTAAAATGTTAACAATTAATTGTTAAATTTCGTAATCCTAACTACAAATAATCATATTGTATCTAATTTAAAATTTTTTACTTATAAGTTCTATTTAAGCATGTAAATTTAGAGTACATCATAAACTGTAAACAACTATAAGGTTCATACCACATTTATTTGCAAGCAATGTTGCCTAATCTCTGACGTTAACTGATACTATAACCTTTCGGAGGCAGCCACTACCTTGAACTGCAACCGTTGTATATTTATATAAAATAGCACTGCTCTCTGTGAGAGGCAGTGTGAACTATAATGTATATTAGTAGAAGTGTGCAGGCCCATTTCGCCTACTAGTAAAAATTCGCCATTCGTTTAATATAGATGTAAAACGTGTAAATTCAATATAAAACACTAAAAACGTGTTCGCCTTCGAAATCGGAGGCGAACTCGTAAAATCGAAGACGAACATGAACTTTTAATTTAGCATTTGGAGGTGTATACGTACTAAATGCATATGCATATATATATATCATTAACTGACAGTACCGATTCTCACTTAAAATTAACACTAAGGGAATTTAATCTGCTATTTATACAGACAGAAAAAAGATCTAGAAATGAAGGAAAGAGTAGTCTAGAATATTAGTCATTATAATGATGAAATAGATTACAATGCCACGACTCATTGCTGAACTAATTAGATTGACAGATATCGGTTACTGCAATGAGTCATTTGTGATTACATCATCTATTTTATTATAAGGAAGGTCCCGGATGGTTCCAAATGTTCCATTAAATTTTTATTGTTTCTAATTTTTGTTACAATATTGTATGTATTCATTGAGTTGGCGATAAAAACCTATTTACATACAAATACATACATACAGAGATGGGTACAACCTATTTATCTGTCAATTAATTCTAATACACTAATACGACACTATTATTCATTATAAAATGTGATATAATGTGCTTTGGGAGAAGAAGGGAGGGCAACATGTTTGTTGTTTTCGGCATGCCTCTTTAATTAATTATTTTTATTGAGGTTTGCGTGGAACTATAAGATACCGGAACAACAAGATAATTTAATTTTAATTTAAGGGGTTATTGGGTGCGAACGGTATCGCTTTACTTACTAAGCATATCGTAATATTATGGATTAAACCGAAAATCATAAAAATTACGTAAACGATAAGCAATTTATATTAAAACAGTTAACATAATTTGGAAATATGCATATAGGTTGCACAGTAAATAGAATTAATTTCTACCTAATAAAATAGAGATTTCAGTTGTCTTTGTCGGTGTTTTTATTGCATCCATACGACATGAAACCATTTGCGATTACTAAACAATTGTTGAATAAATTAGTTTAAGTTAAAAGTTAATTGAGGATGTTATTTGCAGTAGGCTCTCTATGGTAATTAAATTTATAAATTTCACTTACGTGAAAATGTTCATTCCAGATTATTTATAGAGGAATATTGCAAACAATTGACCATTTATCATGTCACTGGAGTCTGGTATTATTTTCTCTCTTTTAAGTTGATTATTTAATCGTAGTATGACTCGTGTAAAAGTGTCCTTTTCTACGGTTATAATCAAAAGTAAACATTTTTTTCTTTGCAAAAAAGTCTTCTTCGTCATAAGTAACAGTTGACTCGTTGCTGCCTTAACCCGGAACTCGTTAGAACAACTATGTTTTCAAACCGGGAACTTAGTAAATGATGCTAAATTTGGATGCTCGGATTCTTTATAGTCTTTTTGCGATACTGTGAAGACTTTTCCCCTGGGTTAGTTTAACCAATCACTTTTACTTACTTTGAACTAGGTCTGTTCACTTTTATTTTAAATACGTTGTGGTTTGTACATTTATATCACCTTAGCTTGAGGTTTGTTTGTTGGATAACACGAACGTGACATTTTACATGCTTATAAGATTTTACCTGTCCATTTTCTTTGGATTTAGGAAGCAGTTTCCTGTGTCAACACTTTACGAATACTAACTTATCTAAATGTCTAAATTATAACTCAAACTATTGCTAGGAAGATATAGCTAGTTTATTTTTACTTCACTGATGTAGTATTTTACGTTGATTACAACAACAGTGTGCTAGTGTTTTTGTAATGAATGCGCTCATGATCTATGCTTCTCAAATAGTTTAAAATTTTAGGTAAAATATTCATACAGACGCGTTGGGTGTTCTTTTTAGCAGCGACATATTTGTTTTGATTTGAAGGAATATATTGTTTAAGATAACAACGGCTTCCAAATTCTGGTAAGATTTCAGCAATCGTCACAAGCTGTCGTAGATAGAACATGTCATCACGTTTTTTTTATAAAAATGTTGGCCTATTTTTTGTCCTTCGTCTTTAGTCAACCGATGATCGAAGCGAAGACGTCTTAGAAAAAAGAATATTACTCCTTTGGTATGGTTAGTCAAAACCTTCTTACTCCACCAGCCATCCTTTTTCCATAATTCAGCTACATGTAATTGTCTTTCTTTAGAGACAAGCAAATACAACTAGGCCAATAAATATTTTATTTCTGCACCATCTTTTAACCTAGGACCTCCTTCTCTTGAATACTTATGTGTTATTTGGTTAATAAATTTTCTCGTACTTTACACAACCACATTTAATATTAATGTACTTGTTCTCAGTAAAATTTATCTTTGCTCTATATGCCCAAAATGCCAACAGCAGGGACTCTGAGATTCATTTACACATTTGATTTTATTTTGGAACATATAAGTTCAATTGAAATTAAAATATGAGAATAAGGTATTGCTCTTAGTAACAGACGTATAGACTATTACAATTTCTAAACGTTAATGGTAAAGGGCGTTATGGATAACCGAATTCTCTAACTGATGTCCGGTAACCTGTTATTGCCGTAACAGCTTTTGAACCTACTCATTTGCTAAAATTGATATAAATAGATCTCTCCTGCATCCCATTAAAACAACGGCAGCTGCTGAAATTGAGCCTATTAAATGCATATTTGGCGCTCTAACTGCTAGTGTATGCTGGACTGTTTCAACTACAGCTAGAGTGTAATCTCTTCTAAAAAATTAATTAGTTTTGTCCAATAAGTTTAAATTGTAAATCTCTTTAACATTTAATAATAACGTAATATAGCGTAATGTTTTTTTTAATAAAAGAAGGAGAAGCGCGGTTATGTATTATTTAAATTTGTTTATAATATAACAACTTCTTTTTATTAAAATGCGCTCACAAAATTAAAAAATTTAAGATAATACTTTTCATCATAGCGCTATATGTTTGTGTTTATATTAACTTTAACAATCAAGCCCTACATTGTGTCCCTCTCTAGTAGATTTCACAAGCGCGGATTGTTGGCTACGCCTATGTAGATAACTTCACTTTACATTTATACTTATCTCATAGTGCTATTTAAGAATTTTCTTTGTACGATTAAAGTCACCATGCCTTAATAATTTTATTGAACTAATGCGTTTAATATTAAGGAGTAAGAAATTCATTTATAGGTTTACTTAAGTGACCCTTACCGGGTTATCTGCTTTATTAATCAATCGCCACATAATGATGCTTGTTTACTTAGGTATATAACGATCCGTTTTACTAATTTAATAATTTTAGGTCCTTATCACATACTCGAAAATGAATAAATCTGCAGGCTTTAGATCCTAAAACATGAGGGGATGTTTACCACAATTTTACAAAAAATAATTACGCCTAGGCTAACATAACAGTTTTTTAACGATAACATTGTATAATCCAATATTTATTAGCAAAGATCGTCTCAAAAATGTTACCTAAATCTTATCTATAACATAAATCAGCGACGGTGATGGAAAAGTTGACACTAAAAGGATAATTCGATAACATTGTATTAATAGTTGGGTAACAAAAATATTGAACAAACACCTAAGGGCAATACTTTGCGAAACCCTAACTAACTATAGATAAAATATAAAGCTGTTGCCATCACTCTTACCCTCTCAATATTAGAGAATAAATACGGGTTATAGAAGGGAGAAACCGATCCATTTTAGAATTAATTCTCAACAGTCTGTACCGTGTGCGTACCAGCATACCCGCCCTTAATTATAACCACTTGTTTAAATATGTTACATTGCCATACATATATAAACTGCTTTATACTCTCGTCGATAGATCCAACGACCGTGAAACGACGTTAAGGTAAAATACAAGTAAAATACATGTAATATTGATTAATAATTTTATATTTAATGAGCTGCCTAAAGAACATATAATTAGAAACGTTAATTTCTGATTGATGTAATATAGTCAATGTAAAGATTAAAAGCTTGTTGATTTTGTATCTTTAGCTTTGTTGTTGGTTTGTATACAATCAGGTATATTTCGTTCAGGTAGAGAAACTGTCAGACTTTAATAGCAAGTAATTGGTTGGATTATCGACATCAATGTATCCAACATAAATATTTAAATCGCCTTTACTTAATGTTGCCCGTCGATTAAAGATTAAATTTCCGCAAGTGTTAATTTCTAAAAGAAAGGTAATGTGATCCACCTTCTTAAATACATTGGTAAATTGTATAATAAAATACTAGATGCAAACGTTCGAAATTGATTTTATTTCTCAGTACGGTTTATGCTTTTATACCTAAAAAACATTAATTTAAACGAGTTTATTAGATTTCTTTTATTAAACGCATTTTTTGGCCAAAATTTAATTCATGTTTTTACAAAGAACACTCCAATTACCCGCCGGTTAGCTTTTTAATGGCGATACTTTTTAAGAATTGAGAAAGTGACATGTCCTTAAGGCGTATTCATTTAAAACTGAAGTACAAAAAAAATCTCATTTAGAAGGTTTATAAGCTGTGTTTCCCTTTAAGTAAACCCTTTAAATTGTTTTATAAAATCGAGTAGAAATGCTTGTTTTAAATTCGTTTAGAATCTTCCAATTTAAGAATACTTTTTGAAGAATTTAATATCTAATTTTGGAACCTTTGAAACGCTTAGAATTTTAGAATATAAACAGTCCATTATAAATATTAATTTATTCTGGCTAATTGATTTATCAAGTAAGTTTTATAAAAATGAAATCATTAAACTTGTCATTAAGATGTATATAAAATGAATGGACTAAAAGATTTCTATTCAACCATTATCCTGAAAATGATTTTCCAATATCCTAGGAAAAGTGTATTAAATAAGTTTACAAGAATAACAGGAAGTTGATTCCATAAAACACGATCAAACTTTGGTACAGATAAATAGATAGAAACGATTATATAGTTAAAATCTTTGTTTACATTGTACATTATATAATAAAGTAGTTAATGTACATGTGAGTTATGGTATTAAACAAGTACCTAATATCTGGATGAGTTTTAGCATCGATGTAAAGAATCGTGGTGCATATGCGCATTGTATACTTACATACATGTTAGATTTAATTTGCTATCACGTTTAGTAAGATATCAGTAAAAGGTCGCATTAATGTCAAACAAAACATCAAACTCTTAATCATTTTAAACAATTATTGTAGCTCATTTGATGAAATAGTCATAGGCATTGTCAATGTTGTCATTTTAAAATAGTTTTATCTATATTAGTATTTTATATTGTAAGGCTCTGACGAAGCGGAAAACTGATCCCCGAAACGTAAACCTAATATATAAATTAATATAATATATGTTCCGGATCGTATTTTTTAATAGAAACAAATTCTACTAATTATTTATAGTAATAAAAGTTTAAAATATACAAATAATAAATTACTTTCTAAACTTTATACATTAGAGCGTCGGCCTTCCATAGCTCCGGTGCTATTATAGGTAGAGGTTTTTGCATTTTTACAAGGTATTCAGGAGGTAAATAGGCACTTTATAAAATTATTTCTGATTATACAGAGTGTTCTAGAAAGAGGTGACACAGTGGAGTTCAATTTTTTTAAATGGAACACCCTATATATTTTTACTTTTTGGTATGACCTTTAATGATCGTTATTCATGTTAGAATCTTAGTGCTATCCAGTTAGTGGTTTTAAAGATATACATTTTTTTGCAAAATAAACTACATCTCATTAAAAATTCACCACATACACAAATATGAAGTTTAAGAAGTTTTACTACAAGCAGCTATTACTGAAGATTTGTAGATACTCCTGTTCAAATTTCGTGGCCTTTTTGCATACAGGGTGTTCATAATTCATTTTTAAAAATAGACAACTTCAGACACAGTTTTATCAATTTTTTCAAATAGAACACCATATATATTCTTTCAGAATCTCGTGCACAATTAAATTCTCCGTCGATTGATGTGGTCATTCCCTATACCTATCTTAAGTTATTTTCGAAATATTTAATAAAATTTAGTTACCATGCTCAAATAATGCACTTATCTCCAAGACATTTTGTCCTAATCAATGTGCCATAGATAATAGGCATTTGTTCAATTTGTAAAATATTGTTTGCTATCATTGTGACCGTGTTAGTTTGCTAATATTTATTTATAACTTTAGTGCTTTGAAGTAAAAATGAATTGTACTAAAGATGAACTTGTGGATATGATCTTTATACTGGGCGAAGCTGAACGAAATTGTTTTCTGGCAAGTCCGATATATCACAAACAAAAGTACGCTTTACCCGGAAAATTTCACAAAGTTATTGAATCGATCCATAGAAACTGGAAAAGTTGCAGAAAACCCCCACTGCAACCAACGTGACATAAGCGTAGCAACATATGTAAGGAAAAGATCTGTTGGACGAATATTTAAAAAATATAAATATCATGCGTATTATATTCAGCTACATCAAGAACTGATGGGTGATGATTTTCAAAGAAGAATAACTTTTTGTAATTGGGCTAGAGGCAAAATACAGGAAGATCAGGGCTTTTCTGGTAGAGTTTTGTTTTCTGACGAAGCCACTTTCCATAGAAATGGTTCGGTTAACCGCCATAGTTTTCATTATTACGCAGTTGAAAATCCTCATTCCTTTAGAGAA
>JAHWXV010722522.1:0-11602 GCA_024586415.1 Phrixothrix hirtus | reverse complement strand
TTTTGCAAATTTCATTAATTCATATTTATCCTTAGTACTGGATCCTAGTAGTTTTGAGTCGTATATTTCTATATTTGAATTATACACAACCTCTACAAATATTAATGTCATAATCCATTAAAATAACACAAAGTTTAATTTCGAAAACAACTAACTTTGCACATATATATTTGTAATATATCGACTAGGTGTAAATCTGACGGTATTGTCGGCTCTCCGCGTCTTGGCAAGTTAGTTTAAAACATTCTTACTTCAAAAGTGGTACAACAGGCTGGTATATGGTCCTTGGTAGTGCAATGGTTAGCACGTTGGAGTATTTATCCAAAAATCCTGGGTTCAAATCACGGTCAAGGAAAATTTTTCGATATTTGTGCCTTTTTAGATTTCGCAAATTTCAATAATTCATATTTATCCTTGCTACTGGATCCTAGTAGTTTTGAGTCGTATATTTCTATATTTGATTTATACACAACCGCTACAGTTTTTTATAATATTTTCTAATTTGCGCATTTTAAGTTTTAGAATCTTAAAAATTCTTTATATTTGAATATATTGACGATCTAGGGGATTTTACGTATAGTTTTTTGGATTGGCAATGTTATGATTGACGTTTGTAAATAAACAATCAATTAATATTTGGATATGTTATTGTGCATTTTATATAGCTGTAAAATATTTAATGAATTGAAAATAAATAATTTTATATTTTACATTTAATAAACAAAGAATTTGTATAAATTCAATTATTTTTGCAATTATGCTATTTAATGCCAGTTTGATATTGGTTAATGTAGACAATTTTTAAAAATAAAATTTTGCGTGCGTTTTAAGGTATTATAGCTGTCAAAGCACTTTATAGTATATTAAAAAAACAAGTTTCATGAAACGAGTTCAAATTTACAAAACGAGCCTCATGGAGGCGCGTTTTCTAATGAAAGAGTGCGATAAAACGTTTTATGAAATGAGTTTTTTATAATATTTTATCTATTTGATAAAAATTTAGGAATAATAGTTATTTACGATACAAGTATCGTAAAGTATAAAATTACAATACGCGACGGGAAAATTGTCCAACGAGGTCGAAAGGCCGAGTTGGACAACCCGTCAAGTATCGTAATATACGTTTACGATACGAATATTGTACAACATTTTATCTATTATCATAAAAGTAATTAAGCGAAAGTCTATAATTTTTAGGGTGAAACTTCATGCATGAAATCATATGAACGAAGTTGTTATAGAAATTGTTTCATTTCAGCATCGTAATGAGCTATTTTACCGCACTAGTACTGTAATGAGTTCCTTTACCGCACTAGTGCGGTAAAATAGCTCATTATGATGCTGAAATGAATGTCGTAAACTAACATATTACGCTAGTATAATAGATAAACGCACTTTTTTGACATATAATTGGTTTAGAAATTTTAGTGATAGTTGGTGGCATTGACATTTGAATACGAAAGTTTTGTCAATTTTCTATTAGATTTTGGCGTTAGTAAGTTTAATTACTAATGTTACCAACCTTTTACAATAATATATTCCGTGTTAAAAAGGAAGCTATTATGAAACTCAAATGGGTTTTGAAATGATCTCATTACGAAACCTATTAGAGTTACGTAATGACTCTCCTTTTAATACAGAATATATTATTTTAAAAGGTTGGTAACATTAGTAATTAACCTCATTGAACGTCAAAATAACATAGAAAATTGTCAAAATTTTCATATTCAAATGTCAGTGTTACCAACTACCACAAAATTCCCTAGATCAATTATAATGTTAACATAATTCGTTTTTCCCAAATTTTAGGTTATACACACGCAAATAGATAAAATGGCTTAAAAAAATCCTTTCATGAGACGTTTCATGACAATTGTTCTTTAAAAAACCTACCTCTACAACCTTGTTTTTTAAACCTGAACCCGTGTGATAAAGATTTAGTTTAAGAAACTTGTTTTTTAACAACGAATAAAGGATACTAAGTAAGTACCTTTAGCTATTAAACTTACGGTATGCGTGTGTCCTGTTTTGAAGCACATGTAGTGGATGCCATTTTTATTAGTAAATACATAGTTAAAATGAAAAGTCGTGGAAGTTTTTGTTAATTCTGTGGGTAATTTTGAGGATACATATTTATAATGTAGTGGAAACATGGTTGGCTGTACAGCTTACGGTGGCACTAAAGCAAATCCTAGAAAAACACCAGGATTGTCGTTTCACAGGTGCGTTTTTATATTGCTGATTGTTAGGTTACTAAATAATATCGGTAGTTTTTGCTTATATTTGATAATTAAAAGTATTTTGAATTTATTTATATACCGTGTATACAGAACAATGAATATTGCATAAGCTTATAATTGACTATATTTAACATAAAAGTTATTTAAGGGCAAAGTTTTCTTACCGCGTTACGTTTGTTTATAAGCTCATAGGCGTTACTTGTTATTAACATTAAATACGCTCGCTAATGATAGAATAGTAGACATAAATTGTCTTTAATACACGCGCATAACATGCTAACGCCGCCATTTTGGTTAGTCAATTTAGATACAAGTTTGCGTGTTTAAGGCACTTCCTTAATATTTTTATTCTTTTTTAATATACTATTTTACAGACGCAAATTGGAAAATCTTATTGTTTCGTTTTAATTTAGTGCATATAAATTATTTTCAACTGTTTTCTTAAATAGTTTGAGATTATCGCTTCACATGTAACTTATTTTTAATAAAATAAAATTGTGTATTTTTGACCAAAAGAATTGTAATTATCTCCAAACCAATACAAAATAAGTGTAGCAACCCTTATATTGTTAAAATCGCATTAAAGGTTCTTATCGAAAAATGATATCACGCATAAGGTATTGTATTTAAAAACTGTTAAAAGAATTTTTTCAATTACTTTCTCGGAATATTTTTAAAATTGTATAATTTAAGTGTCCCAACTTTCACTATTGTATTTCCATAATTTTTACCATTTCATTAAAATAGATAAGGCAAATATGAGGAGCTTTTTCTCAAAATTCAACATGTCCAATTTTTCATAAAATGAATTATTAATGGCGTTGCATACTTCAATTACAGTAGAATATTATGAACAATTTACATTGTTACGATACGCATCATCTCCCACACTATTTAATATTTTAATATGAATGATCTTGATCAGAACGTAATATGTCCACAACTTTAATATTTCAAAGTGCAACAAGTCGAAATGCATTTGAAATAATTCAGTAATAGATTTAATAGTCGGTATATATCAACGTAATACGCACGTGCTAACCGTCTTTGGTTTAATTAATAATAAATTTCTGTGTTTGTTTATTATTGAAAATGGATCCATAAGATTGTACTTGCCTGCTGAATTAAATATATCAAAGGTGCTGAAAATGTATAACGAAACAGTTGCTAATAATCTCAAAGTTAATTACAGCTTTTTCCACAAAATTTGTTCAACTTCGTTTAATTTAGAATTTGGAAAACTTGCAACTGACATTTGTAGCTATTGTGAAAGACTCAAGCATGAAATAAAAATTTCACAAACCAAAGAATCCATTGCCGAATTAAAGAGAAATTTAAAAGTCCCTCAAGTAAGGGCAAAGCAGTTCCATTTGCTCAAGAAACAAGAATATGATGATTCTACTACCTTCTGTTTTGACTTCCAACAAGTTAAACCTTTACCCAAATTGCCAATATAGGACGCTTATTATTCTCTTCAGATTTCATTTTATTCCTTTTATATTGCAAACATCTCATCAACGAATCCATCCTTTCATGTATGGACAGAAACTGCAACAGGTAGAAGCTCTAACGAAATTGAATCTGCCTTGTTACATTTTTTAAGAAATTATAATTTAAATACAAATTTGCGAAAAATACGACTGTTTTCGGATGGCTGCGGGGGGCAGAATAAAAATTCCCACATTATACATTTGTTAATGTAATGGATGCATAATGAATCTCCTAACCACCTTTCAAAAATAGAACTCATTTTTCCCACCCGTGGCCAATCGTACCTACCTGCATACCGTGTTTTTGGCAGGGTAGAGAAGGAATTGAAACGGCATGCTACAATAACATTACGGGAAGATTATGGAACCTCTTATAAACGATTTGGTTGTGTATACTCTTTAGGAAAGCATTGGCATTGAAACTGTAAGAGATTTTATAAAGGATCCAATAGAATCTGAAGACAATAATTTTTGTGAATGCGTTACAGAAGAACTAGAGTTGAAGCTTTAATTTGTTTTCGTTACTATATTGAAACTCACATTTATTTTATACAATTTTTTTAATTTTTACTAGATACACTGGATTATTTTATTAGGTTCATTGCACAGAATATTGTTTGTTTATTATTATAATTTTGTACCATTATTGTCAATAAAACTAAAATTTTCATAGATTTGTTTTCTAAACCGCAACAAGTGTATGTTTCAAAGCATAATTTTCTAAGTTTGACAATGCCAATATTTTGAAATTAGTTATATTTTTAGTATAAAATATATAAGCAAACTACAGGAAATATTTCAGTAGGTATACATCAGAAATAACGTCAGTGGCAATCTTCCTTCATTATCTCAGAACTTTTTAGGAGTGATATTTACACTTTGAAAAAAGCTTCTCATATTGAATTAATCTGTGAATTTATAAAAGAAGATTTAGGCTAAAATAAGTCAAAATTAACTTTTGATTAGCTGCATTTATTTTCAAATATACTGTAGTAGATTCTATTTCATCAGCTCAATAATCGCATAAAAAGTTGCTATAAGTTTTAGGTGAACGCTATGTTAAATTTAATTTGAAAATGGAAGCAGAAATAATGGAGTTAGCAAGTTTACTAATAACTGACGAAACGTTAATAGCATTCTTCGACTGGGATTTAAAGATTTGAAGGCCCTTTCTTTTCGTTTACTGTTGATTATGCGGAATTTACCATTATTCATCTATCCAGTATACACTTCCGTTTTTTTTTATCAAGTTATTTCTGTTGACCGTATGCATCTACTTGTGGACAGTTCTATGCATGGAAAAACAAATTCGGGTAGGTGTTTAAGTATAATTAAATTTAATTCCGAATGCTATTGTTGATTGCCGGCGTTGGCAGTGTCAGTAATTAAAAGTAAATTACTATATTTGCATGTTAAAACTTACGCCATCAAAGGTTTTAGAGTAGCCAGAGGGATTAAGTCCCTTAGTTCGGACAATTGAATGTACTGTACCGATAGATTATTACCAGAAAATGATCTCAGTATACTTTGCTTTATTTATTTACGTTTAAATATGTGGGTCTCACCAAAACTTTTATTTAATTTACGACATATACCTGATAAGCAACAAAATTTAATTTTCATACATTTATTAAGCGTCAAACTCAAAACACATACAAATATTAAAAAAATTTGCAAAAATGAATTCTTATATCTAAAAATAGCCAAGCAGCTTTACTACAAGTACAGTTATTTAAACAAATTTCAATGACCTGTTAGCTAGATCTGTTTAAATATTTAAATTTCCCCAAGTGGTATTTGTTAGACATTTTCTAAAAGTATCCAGCTGCAGGTACAAATTTTGCTACGAATAAAATTTACAATAATTTTAACTTTAAATACAAAACGTTAAGATTTATTTAAAAAAACTTCCATTTAAAAAAATTTTTTTAGTTTAAAACTTCAAAGGATTTTCACTTACGCTGTAATATTTTGATTGTTGCTATTATCATAAGTTTGGATGATAATTTATCTTCTTTCTGTTTATTACCGCTCAAACAGAATTGGATTTTACGATTTTGTTTCCATGCCAATTTATATACTGGTTGGTAAACTTAGATCTTCTATCTTTTTCGAGAGAAGCGCTTTGTTACACGAAAACTACTGTTTTATAAAATTTTTTTCCGGAGACGTAAGTAAGATGGCTTTTTCTGTAACTTACGGCTTTTGTAACTTTTTTAAAATTTCCTTCCTGCTCTGGATTGACCAATGAAAATATCTTAAATTTCAAAATGACGGCGTGCGTGACTTGTTGGAAAACCGTTTGAAGTTCCGTTAGATAATTGCGTTCTTTCGTAACATTCTGAAGTTTTACAGCAATAAAGTATTTGACACCATAATTTTCTGATGTTTCTTGCTTCATGGATTTACTGTTTGCAAGACCTTTCGGTGTTAAATTACAATCTGAAATTTATCCCTTCGATTTTTAATTCTCTGCACTTTGAATTATATATCCAAATCCGCGTTTTTTTTATAACGGTGCATTTTTTTCACTTCACTAAATGTTATTTTATAGTCTGAGAACTACTACGGTTTTAACTTAGAAATATAGTTAGGTAATTTCTACATAAAGTAACATTTTAGAAATTTGACATAGGTGATCGCTTATTTCAATTTTTTAATGTGAGAACTGAAAAATTGGCAAGCCTTGTTATCAGAATTTTATGACCTTAACTAAAGATTTAAATTTGCGGGTAGTGATAATTCGGCCCAATTTTAATGGCGAGTATATAAAATCTATTTTATGGGCGATTTAATGTTTCACATAATTAAAGAAAGAACTGTTAAACGTAATTAGACTGAAATTCATTCCTGAAAGCGCCTGCTCAATAAAACTTATCTAAATCAAGTAATTATTGTTATTTGGTTTAAGATTTGTGTCAAACATCTCGTAATAGCTTAAAACTTACGGTATAGTTAACACATAAGATTCAACCGATCTAATAACATATTTTTTTTATTAATATATAACTTGGCATTATTATTAGAATATACTGAAGAATTCGAATTATTTCAAATTATTAGAATATACTAAAACTCATTTATCTGTGATAAATTAAGGGTTTCCGTACTGTTTTAATTAAATATAAGGTAATTTATAGCAGAGGGGTCCATTGGGCTATTCTTCCTACGTAAAATTGCAGGAGCGCTATCGACTGCACAAGATACATAACTGTAAAGCTATCAGCAAGCATATGGCAACATTTCAAATAATTAGTAATTTTTAGAAAACTACCCTATGTTAGTAGGTGTGGATTAGATTTTGGAGTAAATTTTGAACTCTTCATAATTTTGACCTATGTTCTACCTATTTTTGAACGTTATCAAGGGTTATTGGAAGGAGGTATCAGTTGATTCACCACAACTGATGATTGTAGTTAGCTGAAGCCCACTTACCCCAATGAACTGAAATCCTCAAAATGTCGATTATGTCGTAATATCGACTTAACTTAAAACAAAAATGGGATTTCCATCTTAATTTTTGGAAAAACCGCTAGTTGAGGAAACCTCAAGTTATAGCATCCTACAAAAGTTAAACAGGTTACCATATCTAGAACAACCTAAGCAATCAAATTACCTTTGACGAACGTGATCTCAAGGAATAAAAGTACATTCTTCATCATGAAGTTACTTGTCTTAATACGTTATTTTGAGAATTCTCAATAACCGACTATTAACAATAACACATCTCCTCTATTTAACTGGCTTACCTTTCAAGTTAATTGGTTCATTTCCATTAATGTTTATTCGAATGAATAACTATAGCACTTTAGATTTTCAGATGAAGCTTCATTTTATTGACCTTTATTATTACTAACTTATTAAGTTTAAAATAATCTACTAACATTGATTGTAATCACAAATAACTGCAGAAAAAAGCTTTGAACGAGTTGAAATAATTTTTATTATTAGAAATAGGTATTATTGTTTTACAGCAAGTTAATTATAAGAAACGTTTCATCTAGTCATCTCAAGCTTTATCTATCGAAACCGATTTAAATACTTTCCTAATAATTCAAGGTACCAATATATCTGTATAGATCAAAACAGTTTCGGCAAAGTTCCATAAAATATTTAATATGTTTCCTTTCTTGTTTTGTCAAATTTTTAACAAGTTAAAATCACTTCACCAAACTTATAGGGTATAGAGGTTTTAGAAGTTTTGTTCTTTAATTTCCCTAAGGTATTTGTTGCTTTTGTTTGTAATTTATCGTTCTTGTTATTTATTTTGATCAACTCTATTTTCTTGGGTTATATATTTTTGATTAACCCTCGTTTCTTAAATAAATTCAAAAATTTAAAGAATTTAAAATACAGTATATGTACTTCTGATATTAAATTTTGCCGCGAGTCTTTCAATCTCTATGTCTTAAATTAAACTTTTATTTGATGAAACATCGAAGAATTTATTATTATTGTATACCTTCAGCCAAAAATGTATTTCTTATATCTAGTCACTTCTTATAATAGTAGACGTGTGTTATTTATACGCAGAGGAGTTCTCATAACTTCAACAACATACACATTTTTATTAAAGAGTATAACATACGGAAGAAAATAAGTGTACATATAAATCAATGGACTTAATATTTTAGAAGCGACACATGCAAAATCATATGAAATGTATACATTTAAATTTAAACCAACAAATATTTTATTTTCAATAAAGAATTTAACCTGTAAAATTTTTAATGTTCAAACTTCAGATTTGATAACTGAAGTGTTCACTTTTTAAATCTACATTCGTGTTAAGCACTTTTTGTCGTGAGATTTGAATACAATCGCGTGCTATAAAAGAAACTCTCGAGATATAAAATTTTGTGTGCGAATCTATAGAAAAATACGAAACACTTTAGAAACCGATTGAGCCCACTTTTATAACTTGCACACCCTTCCTCTTTGATTTCTTTCGCGCCTATGGTGCAGAATACATTCATCTCCTTCTGTCCCAATTATCAGAGCTGTCACTTACGAACAACACAAAGTAAAGTTGATCGAACGTAATCGAAGGGTAACTTTTGAATAGCACACCATAAAAATGACAATGTATAGTTTGCTCTTAAAGTTCTCCAAGTACACGACTAAAATAAAATACAAGGAACATAAAATAACTAATCGTATATCAGAAATTTCTCCTTAAAGTTTATCGAACATTAAATTAAAGAAATGATAAAGACCCTCATCACTTAACGTTAATTAACCACAATCAAAAATATACGAATGATTCGTCTATTTCCAATGGTGGTTCTATTTACTGATATTGCGAGAATAGACACTTCACGCTTCCCCTATTGTTATGTTATGTCGTAAATTAACGTAAGTGAAGAACCCTATAAATACACCACTAATTAACATAGACATCAAATGCTCCCAAAAAATATATTCAACAAAAGCTCTAAATTGTTATTCGATTTCGCACTGCAGGAGGTGATAATTTTATTATTGCATAAGTGCTTGCAGTGAGGGACGAAACTGGCAACTAACGAACAAAAGTTAGGAAAAGTGTCCGGATATTAAATTAGGGGCGCTTCGTGTACGAAACATTTATGGAAGTTGTCAGCAATATCTTTTGTGAAACTTTACAGGCAGGAAAAACTTGAAGTGTAATTATAGGATTGCGGACCTCAACCGCTTATTTCGTCACATAAAAATGAGAATTTAATTAATTGAATTTTTACACAGTAGGTATCCAAGGACTAATTAATGATAAACTTAATCCGATTTATAGAATACATTTTCAATCAAGTGTTTTTATTGCACAAATTTATTTGTTAGAAGTGGCTTTTGCAGGGAATTTTTCCAATTCGATCCTGAAAATAGTTTGTTTTTGCTAAATCATAGTAATGGATAACATTTTAGCAATAATTATTCATTGTTGCATTATATCATCAATTAACTACGATACCTCCTATTATCGGCTGTTCAAGTAGAACATGGAATATTACAGTTTTACAATAAGACGACGAGAAAAGTAAAACGTATACAAGTATTCATTTTTAGAATTTGTTTTAATAACCGAAAATAAGCTGAAACATTTGAATTAACCACATAATGGGTTCTAGTGTAATTGATATTTCAAAAGATCGCTCAATGCTGTTGCTATATACGAGGGATGATTCTTGTATTATCGAACTTTTCTCATTATTGTGTTGTACTAAACTAGATTATTCCTATCATTCCCATTGTTTTTTTGTAGATGAACCTTAAGAATTATGAAAAACTATATAGATACAAAAAATGTTTCTAAAGGAAATAGCTTTTTGGAAAAAAAATTGAAAGTTCTCAGTTTAAGCTCTTAAAAGTGTCACCAAATTTGTATTGCGATATTTTTTTTAATACACTTACAACTTACTGATTAATCCTTTTTCAAAAGTCGTTTACGCCTTCTACCGACTTAAAGAGAAAATTTTTGATATGGGTTAGTTGGATTAAATCTTCTTATTTTTATACCAGGAACCTGTAGTTAAGATATGTCCCATCGTTTTGGAGACAACCTGTATAAGATAATTAGTGATTGATATTAATGAAATAAGGGATTATACATGCAAGTAACAATTAATGAACGGAAATTCTATTTTTCGTCTTAATTCGACTATGTATGTTCATATTTGATTTGTGGATGTTCAAGTTTTTTGGGTTAATTTAACGATAGCAATGATCTTTTTATCAAAATTATTAAAAAATAATTACTTGCAAACCTATAATCTATTTAATTCTTTTTTTTATATTTTATACACACTATCATTAGTATAAACCCTATGCAGTAATTTCCCTAATAGTATCTCTGTGATGACCTATAAATCGAAACGTACAATATTTCTTTAAATATTCAAATAAATGGAAAAGCACCAATAAAAGCCTAAAATATCTTTAATTGACTACAAATGATACATTGTTATAAATCTCGAAGGAAACAATTCTTTTTCAAATATATACTTATTGTCAGAATAAACATAAATACGAGCGCGGGTCGGTCTAATAAATGGCCGGTTTAAACATGAGAACACAAATTTTCTTCAAAATTTCATTTTATTTCCCGGCCTCGTCTCCTTTTAGATCGATACACTTAGTCCAACGTTTTTCCAATTTCATTAGGGCATCCTTGTAGTACGATTTATCAAGTCCTCGAAAATATGAATTAGTTCCCATTCGACTTCCTCATTTGATTTGAATTTCCTTCCACCAAGCCATTTTTTCAGGTTTGAGAACAGGAAGTAACCACAGGGAGCTAGATCAGGAGAATATGGTTGACACGAAAGCAATTAGTAACGTAGTTCATCCAATTTCTGTTGCGTTTTCCATGATGTGTGAGCTAGTGCGTTGTCATGATGAAAAACCACTTTCTTTTTTGCCAAATGTGGTCATTTTTTCTTTATTTCAACGTGCAATCGGTTCAGTAATGAAACATAATAATTTTCTGTGATTGTTTTTTGCGTATTAAGATAATATATGAGTATTACACATTGTGCATGACAAAAGACAGTCGCCAAAATCTTTCCAGCTGATGCACCCACTTTTGCTTTCTTCGGTGCACTTGAACCAGCTTCAACCCATTGTTTTGATTGTTGTTTTGTTTCAGGTGGTGGATCCATGTTTCATCTAATCTATAGTTATGAATCTACGCAAAAGTTCATCTATATTACGTTGAAACATCGCCAAATATTGCTTGCAAATGACCACACGATTGCGTATTTGTTAGATTGTCAACAAACGGGGTACCCATCTTTTTCATATACTAAAATGTTTATGTCATCGTATAGCGGGTGAGAACGTCTATCAAAATCCATGAAAAAAAATGAGGGTTGCTATTTAAAAAAATTGATGATGACGCCA
>JAHWXV010722458.1:0-10150 GCA_024586415.1 Phrixothrix hirtus | reverse complement strand
ATAAACGGTTTAAATAATACGTTTGCTGCATTGATAAAAATTAACGCACGCTATCCGATTAATTAGTATTAACAGACTCAGATTAATGCAGTAAACATCTATCAGACGTGGAAATTAATATTTCGCTGCCACATTTATTGCAATTATTAAATTGCTATTCGACACAGATTTAGAAAATGCATCTATCATGTTTTTATCGGACCCTAAGCAATACTTTATCTATTTTTCTTTTAATCGACACGAACATCGGAAAAGGACACGCGTCTCGCCTTTTATCCGACAGGAAACACACACTCTCTCTCTCTATTTATTTTTCCATTGTCTTGTTAACACGCCATTGCCGAAAACATACGGTGGCAAATTTAAAAACGTAGAAAAAATTTTATTCATAATGCGTGAAACGCCAACAAAATCTGACATGTATGTTAATTATTGTTAGTTATAATATTTGTAACAATATGTCTTTAGGGCTATATTACTAACAACTTTTTAAGATTTAAAGAATTGCTAAAATACCCCTGGTAGAGGGAGATTTAAGATTTAAACTTTTCCAAACAAATAAATAGTAAATTTGCCTACTGTATTCATTACTGAAACGTGTTTTTGATTTTTTTTATTTTTCTGGATAATAATTACAATTTCTAAGGTTTGTAAACCCAATTTATATTGTTTTTGAAAATTTACACATACAAAATAAATTTTATTTATCTCTACTAGTACCATTATGATCGTATTGGCAATTATTATTTTGTGCAAAATATGGTATATACTTTGAAAATAGATTTTGTTTCACATGCTAAAACCATACAAAGATGATCTGTTTTCTGTATGTAAAAATGAGTCTTTTGTGATATAAATTCTAAGTACTGTTTTACTACGTTATTAACTCTTAATATGTAAAAATTAAAAGGGCTTATTTAGAAATTAACGAAAATGCAATGTGTAATTCTTCAAGTCATTCTGTAATGAATAGTTTTAACGAGTATGTTAGCTAAGTGCTTTAACTCTTTAGTTACAGTACTTATTAAAGATTTAAATTAAAAATTCTTTCTAACTCTGCAACTATATGGCTCTATGCAAAGAAAGTTTTCACTTCAGGTATAATAAATTCGCGATTAGATATTACTATGTTAGTGAAATAATATATGATGTCACCTACCAATCAAGAGATAAGAGGACCACGCACTGAGCAAATAATCACTATGGCATTAATATAATGGCTGTTTTTCTATTACTCAAACAATGACGAGCGCACTAGCTGCTTTCCAGTTACAGAAAAATAGTAACTATTAGCTAAACTACTACAAAATTCATTTATTTTCTCTAAATGGAAAGCAGTTAGTGTGCTTAAATTGTTGTTCGAGTAATAAAAAAAACACGGTTAATATTAATAAATGCAATAAATGTAAATTTAGTGGAAAATCTTATTTAGAATGTAAGTGTGCCTCATCTCTTATTCTTTGATTTGAGTTTATATATATTTGTGTAATTTTGTGTAAACCAAAACTAATATAAAGATGTTCTTATGCTCCGAATTTTTGTTTTCATTTAATCAAAATACAACCTAGAGTCCTATTTTAGATATACAGTGCGCGTGCAAAAGTGAATTAGTATTATGCAAATTTAGTCAAAGTAAAGGTCCTAATTTATTTATTTCTGAATTAAAGTTCAACTTATTAATTAAATCATATACTGGGTGGTCAGTTTTGAAACCAGCCCTCAGTTATTTTATTCAATGCACAGAACGCTTTCAATTTTTACAAGTAACGTAACTGATCAGTGAACCTTCAGTAGCATTATTTTATTAATTTTCATATACAGTATGATCATAAATGAATAAGCATCTTTAGCATTAAAACATTTCTTTCAGTTTTAATCCAATTTCTGCAGTACCCTTATAGCATCTGTTTTCTACTTGAAGGTAAGGTCACTAAGATCATGACATACAGGGTGTTCTCTGAACACCGCCTGTTCGCAGTTGACTTGAAAACAGTGGCGCCCATATTTACCGATTTAGATTTATTATACCTATAGTGTTTAGCCTCGCAGTACCGATGGAGCATGCCTCACTCCACTGAAGCTTTGCCGGCCGTGGTTAAACGCTCATGAATTCTGCCACATGTGTTATTGTCATATCGTCTTGTGATAGATAGGTACCTATTTTTACTGATACCAATCCAGGCCTTGTTGAATACATGGAATATAAAACTGATTCTATTTTAAAACATAACCCAAAATTTCAAAATTAATAGTGACATAAAAATAGTTAATAAAATCAATTCTTGTTACAAAGTTATCAGATGCTGTTGTAGGTTATACTTTGCTTAATTTTTAAGTTAGTTTAATTAGTGTAAATACAGTTGTTAGAATGCCCAAACCGTTGTGTCAACAATCACTGGAATTAGTAACTTGTTTAATTACCTACATATTTTGAATCATAATATGAAAATATTAATATCTTTAATTGCCACACAAGAAGTAAGTATACCTTTTCAATATTAAAATCTATGAATGTTTATAAATGAAGATAATATTTTTATAAAGTAGCAAATGCTCTAAAACTAAATTTGTGATGGTGAACAAAATTAGTCAAGAAATAAAAAATCATCAATTACAAAAGCCCTAAATGTCACAAAAATGAGCAAAACCTATTCGAGACACTGATATCTTTGATCAACTTGCCATACATAATGTTATTTATCTGCTAGAATGTCATAATACAACTTTATGAACACCAACTTGAGTGTCATAATGGCATTCATTATGAAACTAAATATTAGGATTTATTATACCACTGAGTACTGCAATGAATTTATCAATAATGAAAATAAGTAATGAAAAATATTATTATGAATAAATAATTCATTACTAAGGAAATGAGCACACTTTACATTCTTAACTTAAATAATATTTCTAAACTATGGAAAGATAATATTAATTTACATTTCGATTTTTGCTTGTTTGTGCTAGCAGATAAAATATTGTGTTACATAGATTGTAATTAATCAATATGGCACTTATCATGTTATCGACCTTTAGCTTATGCTTCGATCATAATGATTATCATTACGATTCTTGTAATATAATTATCTGTTATGAAATACATCAAAAATGTAAGTTTTACTTTGTACCTATGTACTAAACAGTACTAAATATTGTATGTATCCCAACAATCATTACTAAAAATATTGCAAGAAAGAGGTTTATTTAAAGGTATAGTTAGCACATTAGGTAAAATTTTAAAAGATATTGATTACCAATTTAAAAAGATAATATACAAAGAGGTTTAATGGAAGAAAATGAAGTTGCTTTTACGAAAATGAAATTCCTTTGAGAATATATGACAAACTTAAATTATAATACTCCACTACAGCATGTCTACTTAGATGAAAGATTGATGTTTCAACAAAGGATAGTTACCCAATCATAGCATGATAACAGTCTTAAAAGTCTACAGCTAAAGTCAATGGCAAGAGGTAAAATTCTTTAAGTAACTGTCTAAAAAAGTATATATAAAAATTATTTAGGTAAATCATTCAAGTGTTGAACTAAACTATTAGTCTGAACCTAAAAAATGTTTTATTTAATATTTATTATTTAATTTTTACAAAACATTTTGGCCTATTAATTAATCGCAGACATTTTCAGAGCAATTTTTCTAATATAAGCTTTAAGATTAGCTAAGCCAAGTCATGTCAAAACCTTTATTATTTTTTAAATATAACAATTTTATATATGAAATGACATACAATTAAGTAAAACTATTAACAAAAAAAAGTTCAAAGCAATCAAATAGAACTACAAGCAAATTAATATCAAACTTTAAAAGCATGCAAAATTAAAATTAATATCCAAATAGATATCACATGCACAACAAGCAATCAAATAAAACATTCTAACTTCATATATAAAACGAAATCCATTTTAAACTGTTGTGTCCCATTGTGTCATCCAAATATATTAATTTATTTAATGTTGTTTGATGATACTGACATGCCCTGGACAGTGAACCAAACACATCTACTAATAAATCTTAAAGCTTACATTATAACAACTGCCATGAAGATGCCTGTGATTAATTAATAGGCAAAGATATTTGGTAAAAATTAAATAATAAATATTAAATAAAAATTTTTTAGGATCAGATTAATAGTTTAATACACCACTTTGTTCATACTATAAACTTCATATTTTTATGTTATTATTAAATACGACGTGTCTTAGCTGGTTCAGTGCCTGGACTTTACCATGAATGTAAGTAAAACAAACTTATTACAACATTTACATCCATGTTTAAGCTAAAACTTTATTACATTTTTTAAATAAGAATTTTTAGGAATTTCTACATAAAATTTTTAAAATTATATAACTGAAAAAATAGGTCAAAATGTTAATGATACTTATAAATGAAACAAAATTTTTATGATACCTTTAATACCAATCAATTTCTATAGTATCGTTTCTGTTGAACATAGAAATAAATAATGATCCAAGTATCAATACATATCGAGACATATGTTGAATAACCCTAATCTTACCAATTGTGATACACTAATCACAGCTTGCTTTGAATTATTATTTTCTCAATCTCGCTGTATCATTATTTTCTATTAAGTTGATCATTACACACTAAAATAATGTGATAATAATTAATATTATCATATAACAGTGCTTGTTTTTTAGAAGCAATAGTTTATATCTTAGTAAGAAATTTAACTGCATCTAAAACATGCTTTAGCCAATAATTATTGACTTCCAAAAGTTTATATCCCACTTCTGAATTTATAAAGCAAACACTTGGTACTTTCCTTAAATTAAATTTTCATTCAAAATGATTTCTTATTTTTAGCTAATATTACCACTTCAACTAAATAAATATGTTTCATTGTTCAATAGTGATAGTTCATTGCTTATATTATATAATCTGATTAGAAGTAAAAATGTTTGTTGACTACAATTTTAACTTTAAATTTAACTAATTGATAGTGAATTAGAGTGTATACTGTATACTCAGTTTGGCTAATAAATAAAATATATCAATCAAATACACCCTATTGCAATCAGTCAAATTCTTGTACTTCAATTAAGGCGCAACTACACCGACAAATTTAAATTTCGAATTATGAAATCAGTGATTAGTATCCATAGTAATGATTACAATTTATAATTGTTACCATCAAATTTAATCGTGGATTTCTTAAATTCAAGATTAAACTTGATGATGTAATCATCCCTTAGTGTTAAATAATATTTTATTATGGATTCATCATGTAATGATAAGCATTATTATACAAATATGAAGTAACTTCAAATGAGTGTATTAATAGTCGTTGAATGAAGCTTAAATAGTAGTTCAAAATTATACATTTATTTGAATAAGCTTTTTGACTGTTAATGTAAAACAATTTGAATAGGATATTGGTTTCTTATTGGTCAACAAGTTTCTTGAGACATTTAGTTGCAATAGTTTCTTACCTATCATCTGTATCCCACTGCACAAGTGGTTGATGATCTTTTGCACCAGGAATAGGAAGTCTTTGAATAGGTATGAGCCCTGGAGTGGTGTGATATTCTTGATGTAATCTACGAGCATGTTCTATACGCGATTCAAGTTTTCGTTGCAATTGCCTTGTTGATGATGTTGGTGGAGCTCTTGGAGGAGATCTAATACTACTATCTGCACTTGAACTATCACTTGTCTAAAGAAGTCATTAATAAAAAATAAAGTGAAAAGTAAACGAAACAATTTATCTTACGGCCAGAAGTCGATCACTATTTTGTACAGGTTTTAAAAGTGAATCACCATTATGGTCCCCTGAATCTATACCACTATCTTCCATCATTTATAGTTACATTTGTAGCATTATTTTATCATCTTTATATTATTATTATAATAAAGTAAACTTTTAGTATTTTTCCACCTATTTCATTACATTTTATTTCATATAAATGTGAGGTTGTCTAAAATATATCTATTAGAACTAAGGAAGAACAATTCATTACCTTAGAACAAACTAAATATTACAAATAAATATTAAAATGCACCCATCCTCTTTGAAGCCATGATGTATTTCTATATATTCTAAAAGATCAATAAAATAGTTCCAACATCAAATCCCTAATAGAAATTCAAATTATAAACCCTTCTATATTGTTTCTAACAATATTGCATTAATAATTGATTTTAAATATTATAAATATAACTGTTATTTATTAATAGTATATGAGTTTTTAATTTCCTTATTGATTACCATTGTTTTGTCAAGTTGCTGTAGCAACAAAATTTATTTAGTACTGTCAAAATTTTTTAATTTTAAAGATTTGCTCATCTTGTTACTTTTTATACAGATTATATTTACAAATTCTTTTATTAAACGATTTATATCCCAGTTAAAGGAAATGCCAGCTAAAAAACCAACTGCTGCTTCTCCATCAAAAGCAACTCCTACAGTACGTACCTACCTATATAAGTTCATTGATTAATTAATTTTGATTAATTTGATTTCTAAATATAATTTTAATGTTCCTATAATTATTAGTTGCTTTTCAGCATTGTATAAATTATTCATTATGTCTGTTACAATCTGTACCAGTAGTCAGGTATTGATTATAATAAGTAAAGTTCAAATCATAGTGTTAAAAATCATTAATCTACCTTGTGAAGAACGTTATGAATTAGCAATACAACAAACATTTTAACTTATATTTATGATAGCCTCTATGCATTCTCAAGTGCATTTAGTAAAGAAATTAAAAACCATTTCAAAACAAATTACACTTAACACACATGTGGGTATTATACTTAAAATCTTATCACGGTGCCCTGTCAACTTTATATATTAATAAACTTTGAATTAAATTTTAGAAGAAAAAAATTTCAAAACCAGAAGAAGATGAGTTTGAAGAATGGAAACGATCAAAACAACTTCTTAAACCAAAGGATCAATTGGAACTATCAGATGCTGTAAGCTATAGTGCATTTAATACTCTCATAATACTTTATTAAAATATATATTAGGATGCTAGAGAGGTTATTGCAAGACTACTTCAAACACTTACTTTTCAACAACCAAGCAACGTTGTAGAATTTGATTATAAAACAGGTGAATTCATCCCAGTTACTTTTCCATCAGATATTGTATATGTCCTATGTCAAAAGGGAACATATCTTCATAAAGAATCTCCTGAAGCTCGTAAACAGCTCATTGATCAAGGTTTTGATCGTAAGTATTCATACTGTAGGATGTGTCCCAATTGCTGACCACTCTTTTCAATAATTCAAATATTTTTTGTGTAGTAAATAACTTCAATGTTTTGCATAATATGATACTGAATCTTTAAACTAATCAGTGTTAATTTTCTAATTTGTATATTTTTTTATTGATTTTCAAATTTTTAAATTTAGCTAGTACTTGACCACTGACACCCAACACTTTTAGCCACTTTTAGAACTATAAATAAAATGCTAAATGTTAATCAATAAACAATATTTATTTATATAAATTAATATATTGTTTATAATAACATCTATATTAATGTAATATACTTATACAGAAAGAACAATAAAAAATACGATCAATGGAAACCATGGCTTTTTGTCTGAGATCATTAGATATAATTTGTGTTCTGTCAGATCAACAACGATTTAAAAGTAACTACAAAAATTCAACTAGCTATCAGATTTAGAAATGTCATTGAATTCATTTTAATAAATAATTTTATTAAAATATAAAACAAAAAAATTATAATAAATGCTTGAACTGCTGTCCTTTACATCGCAGGTAAGAACATATCTATTTCTTCAGATTTTCCATTAGAAATGTTTTTTGTTCAAGTGTAAACATTTTAACCTCAAACTTTCAAATTGTCGTTAATCTGACAAAACAAAAATTGTATGTAACAATCTCACACATGCCTTCAGAAATCCATGATTTCCGTTGAACATGTTTTTATTGTTCTCTCGGTATATATAATCAAATATTTTTTCCATATTTATATAACCAAATATTTACATATTACATACTTGTCATATATACGCATATGTCATATGATATTTTGTATTTATTTTTAGTGTATTAACTATGTACAGTGAAAGAACTCCTTACATTTCTTAATATAACAAATTTTTTTGTTTGGTCATCTATTGATACCTGGTCAACTACTTGGACACTCACATTAAATAAGCTTTGTAATTTTATTCTTGTTTAGAATGTTTTTAAAATCAATTAATTCTTTCTAAATAGCATCAGTACTTGCTCAGAGTTCACAAGCATCTATAGCAAGTGCAGCAACTGAAACTCCTGAAGAAACCAAGGAAGCAAAAGTAGGTGAAGAAGATGAAGAAGAGGAAGAAGAAGGTGAGGAAGGTGAAGAAGGTGAAGGCGAAGTTGTGGAGGCTGGGGAAGGAGAAGAAGTAAAACCAGCTGGTGAAAAGAAAAAAAAGCTGACTAATCAATTTAATTTTTGTGAACGGGATAGTTTAACATATTGCAATCCATTCAAGGTACAATATTTTTTTTATTAGTAATTGTCATTATTTTAAATTATATAGTCAAGAAGCACACAAACTGTACCACCTCCTACTGTTACATTTTCTACTCGTGTTTTACAATGGATTATATATGACTCATATCAGCAAGATTATGAAGAACAGCAATTAGAAAAAGAAAGAGAAAGGGAAAGGCGAGAAAAAGATCGAATGACATTAACAAAAGTAAAAGTACCTACTAAAAAGGCTGGAAAATCTCAACTCAGTGAAGCAGTTCAAGCACGTTTATATGAATGTTGGAAAACTATCGAACGAATGCTTAATTTAAATACGTATGATTTTATAGCAAAAGGTATAAAATTAAAAATAGAAATATCTACTTAAAAATTAATTTCATCTAAGAATTTATTCATTGCTACTTCTTCTTCATTAACAAGTAATATGCAGTAAAGTAGGGATAATCCGAATAAATATTTACCAAATTTTGTTCAGATTAACAAATCATTTGGATCACAGAGTTCACATGACATAACACCTAGAGTCTAAACATTATTTTATATCTACTTGTGTAAAAAGTACAGTCAAGAATGAGAAGTGCATGCTCAATTGAAAATGAGATTCGCTTAAATTACAACAAACATACAAAAGCATTAGAAAGCACATCCTTCTCATAACAGCTGTATTTAAAGTGACACTGTGATATCTCTATTATAATGATTGTAATACCACAACATATTTTAGTAACTCCGCATATTTCTCAGGGAGCATATTAATAATCAATAAGCTTTAAGAGCGGGCGAATCTGTGTAAACCAATTTGAACCTTGAGGTAGGCATGGACTTCTCATTCTTACTGTAAATATACAGGGTCTCCTGGATATAGAGAGCATTATTTAGCACACCTGTATCCAAGGCCTTTATGAACATAAATCTCTAGACATTTTTAATCGAATTTTAAAAAGAATGCTTTGTAAATTTTCTTGATTATACGATGTACTATAATAATGATGTGCAAAAATTAATGCCAAATCTACTGGTGATATAAAAAATTATCCTTTATTATAAAAAAATTAAAACTAATCTACACACACACACACGCCATATTCATTCTAAAAATAGTTTGATCTTACATAATTATGCGCTAGGGTATCATAGACATATTTGCCAAATTTCAAATCGATATCTCTAAATGAGAGCTCAATATATGTGGTGGAAGTATAATTTGAGATAGGACTAGGCCATTTAAGCGTGGCTAGTTGGATGTAACCTTTTAAGTGTAAACTATTTGAATGTGGCCATTTGTATGCAGGAGACATTTGATTGCAGTTGTTTGGATGCAAGATGTTTAAATGCAGGGACATGAGAATGCATGAACATTTGAACATATTTTTGTACTTAATAAAAGAATTTCATAAATACAGTTTTGGTTCAAATTGATGCTTCTCTTAAAAAGTATTACCTATCATCTTTAAAATTTATAGTGTACATTTAGAAGTTGTTACATAAAGGTTTTTAAATTATGGTTTAAAATTATTAAATGAGGTAATAGGTTATTAAATAATTGTAGAAATAAATGTATATAAATTTTTAATTTCAACTTGACGTTTCGCTAACAAATTAGCTTATTCATAAGTAATATAAATTTACAAAATTACTAAATAGA
>JAHWXV010722265.1:0-12119 GCA_024586415.1 Phrixothrix hirtus | reverse complement strand
TACTCGTAGTAGTTTAAATATTACAACTTAATTATTGACAGTTGGACATATGACAAATAATGTATCTATGTTTTTGTATTGGAATAGCGACCTATGAAAGCATAAATTGGGTTGCCTATTTGGGACGTTCAGGATTGTCAATACTCAGTAATAGCCCTGTATTTTATAAAGCATGATATAAATTCTGTACAGTTATTTAATTTGCACATATTTACATTCATTAATATTATAAATAAAGATTCTTTATAATAAACTAATTTGTACAATGAGTATTTCAAAAATGATTTTAACTTTGTTAAGAACCTTTACGGAAACAAATGTGTACTTTAGCCCTTTATTTTAAATGACGACAGAGGTCATATGAATGCAATAATTTCGATTTGAACAAGGATCAATGACGTTGGCACAGCTGTTTGTTCGTTTAAGATGGCTAGTTTTACACATACCTATGCGGTAACGGCTTTACCTTTTAATACCGTTATGTTAATTTGTGTTGACATTTACAGTGCTAGTTGTTTGGATATTAACGTCTTTTAGGATTAATGGTGTGAGTTTTGGGAATTTGATATCCCCAAAGGAAATGTCGATCGTTAGACTGACTAAAATAGCAACGCTATTTTGAATCGTAGTGTTGTTGTGTTAGCCCGACGTCTTTTACAACGTCGAGTAGTATTTATTCAGGTAAAGATAACGCTAATAACCAAACCTAATTTATTTCATGTACACTCAGTTACAAAAAAAGTGGCGCAATTCAATTTTACCACCTTTTTTAGCCATTGTTTTTGAATAAATCTTAGGATTAAGGTAAATCGCAATGAGATGGCTGTGAATTATATGCTGTCACCTTTTTGTTTCATAAGTATCGAAATTAATAACCTGAAAAGGGTTTTATTTCAACATCAGCATTCTTCTTCAGTTTTAACCAATCCTGTACACTGGCAACCCATTTTTATTAAGACTTTTTGGAAAAAGTGCTTTTTATTGGTCATTTGAAGTGAATTAATGTTAGCTATATCTGAAAATGCAAATAACTGCCGAAGAGGTGGTAAGAGCCATGGTCCTAGTGGACGATGACCGAAGCGTTCGATATGCTGTTCGGGATATTGGAAAACCTGAAACACAGTTCGTAGGGCAGTTCATTGTTACCGTGCGACCCAAAGGTACAATAGGCGTCCTGGTTCAAGTTGCCTTATAGCAATATCTTCCAGAGACGATAGATTTTTAATACTCCAAAGTCTCCGAAATCGTCGCCAAACAGCTGTAGAACTAGCTCGGCTAAGTGCTGTTCTTAATACAACTGTCTGTACTCAGACAGTGAGACGAAGGTTGAGGGCTTATGTTTTGAATACAAGAAGACCCAACCGAGTGCTATGACTCACAAGACAGCACAAACAAAATATAGCGGAGTTTGGTGCAATTCATAAGGAATGAGGAGAAAACAATTGGAGACGATGAATCCCAATTTTATTTGCAATCACCAGATGGATCTCGTAGAGTATGGAGAAGGCGAAGAAAAAGATTTACTCCAGCTACTATCGTTGAACAAGAAAAGTTTCGGGGAGAATCTGTGATGGTTTGGGCTGGAAGAAATTAGAGGCCAAAACGGAGCTTTTCATTCTTCAAGAACGGTCTTTAAACACGAAAGGTTACATGAGGGACATTTTTTAGGATTATTTTGTTCCGTTTGTACCTTTTATTGGATCAAATTTCTTGTTTATGCAAGATAATGCAAGACCACATAAGGCAAAGTGTGTCAGTTGGTATCTTGAAGAAGTGCATACATGAATCCCATTGAATATGACTGGGAGGAATTAGGAAGACGTGATAGATCCCGCCCTGTAGTCCCAGAGACGCTACAAGAGCAAAGACAAGCAATTGTAGAAGAACTGGAAAACATTGATCAAAATGTAATTTCAACTTTAATTCGAAGTATGCCTCAGCGCATTAGGGCCCTCGTCAATGCTCGTAGAGGCCATACTCGTAATTAACATAAAAAAAAGGATTTATCTGTGGTAAATTGTTGCTCTGCTTTGTGTTATGATTTATCGTTTTTGTTTTCATTTTGTTGTATTTCTAGTTTTTCTTTATTTTTATACGTTATTAAAATCTTTCCTTCGACAATAAATTTTGATTTATTAATTAAATTGTCAATTAAATGAAAAAATTTAGTTTTCTTGAAATAAAGAAAAAGCTAGTGCCGGTTTAATTAGCGCGCCACTTGTTTTCTAACTGAGAGTATTTGACTGCAAACTGAATACCATAAATATGTGCTATATCAGCTGGTTAAAAATGTTTAAATCGTGTCAATTTCTCGTGAAACGATTTTCGGTTAACGAACTTTAATTAATTAATTCCTTTTAAATAAATTTATTGGTCAGAATCCTGTTTTAATATACGTTTTCCACTAACGCGTTATGGAATAATGAATATTTAACGGTCTTGTTATAATTAATTTAATGTATAAGTTAAATATTACGTATCGTCCATATATTTTGCAAAATATATAATGGATTTTCGCTTAAAGAGGTCTCAATAAGTCTTATTCATAACCTTGTCTGCTCGAAGGTAAGAAAAGGCTGTTAAAAATTCGAATTGGTTTTCTAACGCAAGCATATTTCGACTTTATGTACACTTTGTCTAGTAATTAAAAATTAAACATAAACAGCGCTGAAGAACGGTTAATTTGGCAAATTAATGATGCGAAGGTACGTTAATAATTACCCAGGATACCTTTAAATAATTAAAAAACAATAAAAATTAATTACAAATATATTTAAACATAAAACATGGATTAATTAATATGTACGGATAGCTACATAAACAGCGGATTTGAAGCTATTCTTAAAAATATGTATTTAATTAACGTTAAGCGGGAAATAGTTAATTATTAATTCGAAATTTCCATTTAGATGAGAGTGCACGTATGCTAAAAGGCGATAATCATAATCTATTTCCGGCAGACAAACGAAGTTACCCAGGTCATGATTTGTTCTTCTTGAACTTTTTCCGTTTGCTTACATGTATCAATTAATACGTTATCAGCTGTTTATTTGTCTATAAATGAAGAAATAAATAGATTCTTTTTAATTACAAATAATGACGAAAACTTAATATAGGGCGTTTTATTTCATTAACTAACCCAATGAAATGAAATATAGGTACATACAGGATGCTGTCATGAAATGTTACATAAATAATTAGCAAAAATAAACTACAATAAGGTGTAATTGAATCTCAAGAAACAAAATAACTTTTTAATATGAAATAAACAATTACAATTAGAACAGTAAAGGTATTTTGTACTTAATTTCAGGTGCATGTTACAATGTGACGCGCATTAGCTAGAGATAAGGATACTGTAAGTATTACAACTATAAAACAGTGTAAAAAATTTGAATGAGTTTATAGTATCAATGACCTTGTTTTTTATGCCCAGTTTTTTCTCGTTCTCGTTTGCAAATCCACTTCCTTTTGTATTTCTTCATTTCTTCTTACTTATTGTGAATTTTTATACACTTGCTTATCTAATTACAGAATAGTAATACACTCGACTCACTATTGCAAGCGAAATATAAATTTTGAACAGAGAAGGGCCCAGTTTCCCGACTTCTTAAACTAAACAAGTATCTGAAGGAACAGCTTGTGCTGCTTACAATATTCCGATTTAGTTCCTTTTGTATTCAAATGAATCATTGCTACAAAATGGCAAAAATTTGACTCGTAATAAGCGATTCAATTGCAACGCCTTAGTTATTATTTATCTGTTCATTTAAACCCGTTTTTTCATTGTACCAATATTCATCTTCATGATTTTTAATTTTGTTTAGTTAAATGCGAAATATAAATAGAAATATAAACGTTTGTTCTTAGTGTATTGTGGAATAAATATTTAAATAAATAATTGTAAACAAATAAGCCTAATATTAGTCAATATAATTAAACATGTTAAAACAATTAACTAGTTTCGTTACACTGTATTAGATGCACTTTAAATACGTAAGAAAATGAAATCTTAAACCATATAAATTATTATAATTAACGAATGGTAAGAGCTAAAATTAAGGCTGCTTTACCAAAAATCAAATTATTTAAGAGTTCCCAAAATGGCGAATTTAATGGAACTGTATCCTAATTTTTGAATTTTGCAAAATATGACGTAAATCTAAGACGCATGAAAACCTATATGTTAAATTTAGATGGAATTTATTATTTAAATGACCGCTGTTATAAAAAATCAATAAATTTTGATAAAAGGTGTAACAGTAATGGAGCATAATTTACTAAATCTGAAAAATCGATATTTTAATTATCAAAAATTGTTGGTACCGATATAAATAATAATTTCTTCCACTAAGAAGCGTTGCAACTTTTCGATTATAAATGTGAGACGCTTTCAAGTCAACGCCAAGAGTTACTTCGTACAAACATTCGTAGATAGAACTCTTCTGAGAAAAGTAATACAACCGCGGGCGAGGTGCTCCAAATTCGTTGTCTTAGCATTAAAATGTAAAGACCTACCGCAGTTCACTGTAAATTTACCAGAACTATCACCGAGGGTCAATTAAACCAATACTTATCGCTGTTCAAAGAAAAGCAAATTCAGTTAAAAATCTAACCATTGTAAATCTTGCAAAGAACATTCGAAACATTGTTTGCAAAAATTGACTAACGTAGAGCGTACCTATCGTATTCCATCAGTAAAAAGACACCCAGATATCGGACGCTAAACCCTGTATCTTTGAAGAGTTTTATTCGAGGTTACTCAAGTACGACCGCTGAAATTTATTGAAGGTTACTCTAGTAGTTCATTCAGTTACGACTCGCAACTAAACATAAGGTTTGTTGGCAGGTAATTCCAGTATTTCTTAAGGCTCCAAAAGGTCGCTTATTGGGGGTTCTCTCCAGTACGATGGCTGTAAATACGACAAATACGCCGTCACATTCGCATACACTTAGATAACATCTAGAAATACCAGCATTCGTTAAACCATACTCGATACCAAGTGTATCTAGTGCAGTTTAAGCAAAACAAAACGCCAAAAACAAATCTTGGGGTTTCTCGTACAACAAGAAAGAGTTAATTAAGGAAAAGAATGACGCTAAAAAGACTAGGAGCACTCAAGAAACCTTATACGTAAAGCTCTGCTTCAAAAACTTCAAAAATAAGTGAATAACCTAGTAAAAAACAAAAAAGTTTCCCTCTGGGAATCCATGCTGGAAGATATCGAAACAAACGAGAACAATCATATGTGGAAACTGCTGACAAGGTTAATAAAAGAGCCCAATCCAAATTCCCTTCAGAATGCAGAGGCACTAATTCAACAATTAGAATCCCAATTTTCTAATAAATTAAACTGTGACAAATAGCTAATAAAGTTAGTAGAAAGCGCTGCAAGATCTGTTTCTAAAGTTAAAATTTTATCGCCATATCGAATCAATTCGGACGCTATCAAAAACAAAATTAAGACACTTCAAAGTAAAAAGATCCAGGTTTAGATGATATACCCACGAGAGTTTTAAAACTTCTTCCTGAACCAGCGGTACTAGAAATTACTAATATCATTAAAGCAATTTTTCGGACGGGCTACTTCACAAAAGCGTGGAAGTGGGCTCTAGTTCTAATCATTCCAAAGAAAGATAAGGATCCAAATATTCCGGTAAATAGAAGGCCAATCAGCCTTCTGAACGGTGTTTCGAAATTGATTGAGTACTTTGCCAATATAAGGCTCCAAATGTTACAGGAGACAAATCACCTTTTGTCAAATGCACAATTCGGTTTTCGGAAGAAACTCTCACCAATTCAACAGGCCTCTAACCTCACCAACAATATTTCGAAAGCTAGAAACGAAAAACGCCTGGTTTAAGTTAGTCTATTCGACATAGATAAAGCGTACGACAAGGTTTGGAGAGATGCTTTCCTCCCGCAGGGTTCTTCCGTTTCCCCCACTTTATTCAATTTATTTGTTTACAACATTCCCAAATTTGACAACTTGGAAAGCGTCTGCACACTCCAGTTTGCAGATGATACCGTAATCCTGTCCACAAACTATAGGATCTCTTATGCAAGATCAAGCCCGCTAAAAGCAGAGAAGCAGTTAGAGAGATATTGCAAACAATGGAAAATTAAGCTGAACACAAAAGCCCAAGTGGTGAGATTCACTACAAGAAGGAGC
Source organism: Phrixothrix hirtus (assembly GCA_024586415.1). NCBI lineage: Eukaryota > Metazoa > Arthropoda > Insecta > Coleoptera > Phengodidae > Phrixothrix > Phrixothrix hirtus. The sequence goes on along the minus strand of JAHWXV010722265.1, from coordinate 5,946 downwards.
AAAACAAACAGATTGAGCAATCACAAAATTGGGACAAAGGGAAGTTATTTAGAAATTGTTCTGGACATTAAATTAAACTTTTACTATCATCTTAAAAGAAGAGTGACCATGGTCGAAAAATCAATCTTCAGGATATATAATATTTTATGTCCTACAACCAAAATTAAACTAGTAGTCAAGAACAAAATTACGAATTCTATACTAATACCTGTGCTATCGTAGGGTGAAGAATTGTGGACCTTGGGATCCATCAAAGCAAAACAAATGGTTATTACGACAAAAAACCAAATTGTTACGGTTAATAACCAACGCCCAATTTTATATAAGAAATAAGAATTTACGAAAAGATATTGAAAGCCATCGACCTAGTCGAACAATCAGCCGAATGTTGTACAAATGTGCTGGAGAGGCTGTGTAATCACCCATTGAGCTCCATACAGTTAGTGGCTCAACAAATTCACATTATGAAGGGAATTCTGAATTAGAGATAAGCAAAACAAATTCCGCTGCAATTTGTAACGTTATTTTCTATAACCTTAGTTGTTTTTATTTTTGAAGTTTTTTAAAAAATTAACTATTAATTAGGCTTGCAAATTCGTATCAATTTTCAAATTTAGTTGAAATTATTCGAATGTTTTAATTATTTATTGTAAGAACTGAGCGTATAAGCGCGTCTGAAATTCTTACATTTGTCATTTATTTGGAAATACCCGGTACATACACCTGTGTACCAATAATAAAATCTAATTGATGAATAAGCAGTACCATTTTTATGCCAAAATTATACAACTGTAAATTTGTAAATTGTATAATTCCATTTAGCAACAATTATTAACATTCTAAAATACCAGGTTACACTTTGTAAAACATAGGGGCATTTTTCTTAAAAATATTATTTCAGCAATTCCCGTCTTCCCTACTTGAAATTTCAAGGAGAAAAATCTGAGGCTTGCAAGGTGATTATTAAAGCATATAATTGAAGAGTTACTCAAATAACGTAAAGGGGACCAAATTGGTCTATTTGCGCCCAGAGCGAAATCGTAATCAAAGGGCCAACTTCAATTTCCTATCGATTCGGAACCAATGCGTTGAGTCCGACAAGCGTGTACGTGGTGTACGATAAGAAATATCCTAGGCAGTACGTTTGTTATTTTCGATTCCTTCGGGAAGATAACGATCCTCAAAACACCAAGTAAGTGGTTTATCCATTCTTTAAATTCCACCGATCTACACCCTTCGTTAAGTAAGCTCTGGCGGAACGAATTAGTCGATTACGTATAAATTCAAGACAAGTTAGTTACTGTCATACCTAAAAGACCAAAGTTCTGAATTTTTAATTATTTATATTACCGAGGCTATTAGGGTTAACATTTATTGTTCATTTTAAATTTAGTTTAATTAGTAGCAACACAAGAGTCCTTTAATTTCGATATAGAAAATTATTGTTTCATTATTCCCTTCCGGGGAGACATGTAAATTGTTAATTGTAAATCATACTCTGTTATTGTTACTATATTCAATCTTTAAGTGCAGATTTTATGTTTTTATAAATAAACCCGTAGTTGTAGTAACGCATACCTTCTTTCAGGTGTTAGTTAATTTTAAGTAAATAATCTATTTTAGATAGTCGTCCAAATTTTACCTGATCGAAGAGGGAACCCAGTGGCTTGCATGGAATGTCTCCATATAGTAAGTACGTATTAATACAATTCTCGATCTAAAGGCTCGGAGATCGGTTTCTTTGTTTTCCCGGCTTCTATAACAGCAGACTTCTTGATTATTATCTTTCTTTTATCGTTAAAAACAGGGTGGCGCCCTTAATTATGACATTTTCCCGAATTTTTGACACCTGCACCTGAATTTTAGCCTAATTTATTTCATCGCAAATATAGAACCGCCCCAAACTCAACTCTAGTGGTTGGAGAGAACTAGCTAATTTTGAGAAATTACCATCTTTGATAACGTCAGAGGCGTAAGGCCCAGTTTGCGCCGTTATAAGCGAACGAATCTCGTAATTATTACGCTCCGCCAAATTAAATTTGCGTCCGTTCTGTGCTGCTGCCTGGTTGGATTTCAAAACAGCAAATTTGCAAACGTTCCATTGTGTGCGAAGATAAGTTGTAAGTGACCCAAGCATTTTTGATTAGGTTGTCATACATAATCGCGCAAAAGTTTTTAATAAAATGTTAATCCTAACTACTCTGGAAAAGTTTGCAGCTACTTTATTTATTGTCGAATCTATTTGTAATCATATTCTAATTACTTTCACAGTTTTCCCTACTGACTAATTATTATGTTCATGGATCAGCCACATTGGTTGTTATTTTTGGACGCTGTTGGAGTGCACAATTTGTTAAACATGGCGGGGTGTTCCATATACCATTAAATTCCGCAACAAAAGATTGTTTATAACTATAAGGTTCTGCAATTAGTTTAAATATAAATCAACCTAAGTTCTACCGGTGAAGACCGACAAAAGAAAATCATTGTTGCTAACACACCGTGTGTTTGTAAAAGTAAAGATTATATTTAACTTAGGCGACTGAAATTAGTTATAACTCGACATTTCATTATTCTTTTATAAGAATAATATACATGCTTTATGTACGCCAATATTTGATGAAATATAAAGGGTATTCGGAGGCGTACTTATAATTTTTAATTTAAATTATTTAGCGCAAGTACAAAATATACGACATTCCTTACATTTATGATAATTTTTTTGCTGCGTATGAAGCGAATGTTCACATTTATCATTATACCGTCTGAATCCATGAAGGTTCACCTTCTTAAAATTTACATTACATGTCATTTAAATATCTACAAACCTCATTCTTTGTTATAACCATAATGATACCTCAGTTCTCTTTAATAAATCGTTTATTATTTCAATGTTACTTTATGATTTATTCTTTCTTGTTTTTTACAACTTCTTTCTGAGTAACATTAAGTCATTGTAAGCTTTACTATGCTCCTAGGTTCATGGTGGCTTTATCCTACAGGATAAGTGTCCTCAAGTGTGTATTTCGTTTATTTTATAACCGACTGGCGCTCATATTATTACTCTGACTTCGACGAGAACTGAATTTGTTAGCTAAAGTCTCCACTATGCCGACCTACGACCTTTCCAAAATTTGCGCGCCATGGCTTTGGTAAGGCAATCAACTTGCCGTGTAGAATCATTTTGGTTTGGTAATAATTGTGATTCTATTTGTTCAGCGTGCAGATATGATTAGATTGTTCCCTTTAAGTTTACGTTACAAACTAAAACCATACAAGTGAATTTCCTTTATCCCATAAAAGCGAAGCGGTTAAACCAAAAGTCAAAAGACTCTAATATCGACTATATTCTGTTCAAATCCACGCATTCTACATAATACTGTAAATGATTACGCTATTTAGGTTTTAGATTTTGAGATTTGTTGTATTAATTAAATAAAGGAAATAATGCATGAATTGTCTTATCATTGTCCAGCAAAGGAGGTAGTAAATAAACTTAACGCGTATAAATAAGACAAAGATACTCGAAACTCCTTGTCAGAAATTTGAATTTAGAAATATCTACGTTCAAAAGTTCAATTTCCTTCTCGTCTTTAGCTCAACACTGTACTCATCTTCACTGAGGACACTACCCAAAACCAACCATATATGCGAAGCTAACCAACGTGTCGTTACACAAATTACGTACCTGATTACTTTATTGTTAAATAAATTATGAATATTTTATTCAAATGCATTTTTGTATGATATCTATGAAAAAAAATTTCAAAAACTTTCTAATGATTTGTCGTAAGTGGGCGATTACGATCTAAGATTTCGAAGTTGCGGAGTTGGGGGCCGGGAAGTTGAAGGTGGCGCCATATTTGCGGGGTCACTTTGATTGCTCCTGCATACTACCGAAATGGTTTGGAGAATTCTTAATATCTCTTAGTAAAAACTTGGGCTCATTGAAAATTTTCTAAATGTCATTGTTTTATTTAAATAATTACAGCAGAATTAGTTGATTAATTAAAATTGTTCACATCATTAAGGTTTTAAGATTAGCAGATTATAAAAAGGTTTACGGTTATAAAAATTAAGATAGTTTAAAGGATTCAGAACAATAAATTGTGTGTAAAGAATTTAGCAAAAAGTGCAAAGCTTTGCCTTGTGAAGACTGTCTGATCTTCCGAAACAAAACTTTTTTTACAAGCTTGAACTGTCTATAATAGTTTGCTGTCTGACTACAAGATAAAAAGAAACTGTGGGACGAAGAACCATTTTATCATCCATTTAGTGACATATTTTATAAAATTGTAAAGAAAATAGCCACGGTAACGTTTTTGATCGAAACAGATAGGTGGATGGAGTTTCATAGAAACAAACTCTGCTGTTTTAACTAAGCAAAAAGAAAAAATACTAGGTTATACATAGTCAGGTATCAGATAGACCTGGTTTTGGGTATATTGGTGCAATAGATTACTGACCTTCCGATGCACTGAAAGTGATCGAAAACGCTACAGCTAAGATTTATAGAATACTTCAGCGCTTGTTTGCCTAGAAATTTCTACATCCTGCCTATGGGATTATCGATGAAGCCCTGCGTGCATTTAACCCATTTTATCCCACCGTACTCATTTGAGGACAGTCCCTAAAAGTAACCTCTAGTGACAGCTGCCCAGGAGTAGATATACTTTGCATAGCAGAAAACCTTAAATAAACCTAAATATGAACAGATTTTCTGTAGTTGTGATATATGATGCAGAAGTGTTTTCAGATGTTTTCAGGTCATTTTGTTTACAAAATTATCATTAACTGTTGCTTTACTTCGTTGCTGTGCTATTGTGGTATATCGTACATTTTTCGTACCAGATAGATTTGTAATAATAAAAAGGTATGTCATAATTACATTCTTTGATAGAATAAAGAAAAGTTATAATTGAAATTTTAGTACGTAGGTAAAACTAATGCGTACTCATATGAGTGGGTCAATATGAAGTCAATTATATTTGATTTGTTTTATTTAGGTTTAATATCTTTTGATACATGGATACAGATGACTTGCAGCATATTAGTACAATCCAGTTCTATGAAGAATGATTTAAAACTCTTAATGCTAGCTGGAAACTTCAAAATAGCAACATTATGTCCATTCCTCCTGATGCCGATTTTCAAACCGACAATGCGGACATCAATGATGACAATGTTCTATCTCATTTTTTCCTTGTGATGTTCCAGGTGAGGTAGAAGTTTATTATTCTAGCGATGATGAAGGAATTTTGACGAACAACGCTGACAACTATGAAGACCTGCCCTTAGCAGTGTTGCAGCAGCGTTGAATTTTAGAAAAACAAAAAGCTTCAAATAGCGAGCCACAGTGGATAGAAGACAAATTGCCTATAAGTATGGAAAAGGCTACTACTGGGTACAAGATCGTCTAAATACTCTAAAAGATCAAATAAAATATAAAACACCTGTTTAAATTTTTGAAAGGTTACTAAACGAGGATATCGTTGATCTAATTGTTGATCAAACCAACTTGTGTGCCGTGCAAAGTAATAATTATTTGTTTTATGTAAGTAAAGACGATATTAAGATTTTTATTGGTATTCTTTTTCTGAATGAATTGCCTAAGGAACATCATTACTGGTGCTTAGATGATGACTTTTGGCGCATCTGTAGAAAACGGTTTCAAGAGATAAAAACGTATTTGCATTTGGCAGACAATTCCAAGATTGATAAGACAGATAGAATGTACAAGATACGGCCAATGATGGGCAAGATAATCAACAACTTTCAGCAATGGGGAATATTCTGTGAAAATCTTTCAATCGACGAAGCAATGGTGGAGTACTTTGGACATTACTCTTGTCACACGACGAAATTGCAATAACGCATGTGGCAGAAATACCAGTGTTTTAGCGACGGCCGGCAAAGCTACAGTGGAGCGAGGCGTGGTTCTCCTAT
>JAHWXV010722254.1:0-10539 GCA_024586415.1 Phrixothrix hirtus | reverse complement strand
AGAGAACCACGCCTCGCTCCACTGTAGCTTTGCCGGCCGTCGCTAAAACACTGGTGTTTCTGCCACATGCGTTATTGCGATTTCGTCTTGTGACAAAGGAGTTTATTAATTTTATAAATAAAGTGTATTGGAACGTCAAAAAACATGTAGTTATTTTTTCATAACCAATAATTCCGTTTAAACTATTTTACTACAAACAATTGAAAAATAGGTAGGGGAATGTGGGGCAATAGCGCACATTTTTTTTCTTTTGCTCATATTTTCTCAAAAACTATGTACCTGTGTCTGATAATGTATGAATCGTATGATACTTTAAAGTACTTTCATTACATGTCAATAAATATACAAAAGAGTAGTTCACTTTAAAATTATATGCATTTAAAAAAATAAATAAATTCTGGCTATTACCCCATAAGTCGGGAAATAGCATCAATTGATTTGGGGAATAGCGCTAATCAGTTTAATGGAATTGATTGTATCAAACTTTAATAGATCAAACGGGATAAAAAGAAACAAACATTTATTAGTCAAATTGAGAATTTAGCGAATATTTATATTTCCAAAACAAATTGGGAATTTATAATAAGATTTCTGACGGGCAGTGCTAGCATCTATGGTAGGGTTTGGTAAAAAATCTAATTTCCTCCTCATTGACATATGCCAGGCCCAGAACACTAGGCATAGAATATATTTGCGATTTTCCTTTTAGTCTTAAAAGTGAAATATAATATTCGAAATCCTCATTTTGACTTTTAAGAATTTTCGCAGCATAGTATAAAAGTTTTCTTTTGGTTGCAAATTTAATCACAACAAATTCGCCTTCTTCAATAACCCTGGTTACCTTTGATATAAAGCAATCGTTTGATAATATGTTTTCTTGCTCTTCATCGTCTTCTATTGAAACCCGTTTATCATTTAGCTTTTTCGTTGCTTGTCCAACTAATTTTCGTTTGACATTATTTTCTCCTTGAGGATGTTTATTAATCTGTTTCTTTTGTTTTTCTGTTAAGATTACTTTCATAGGAGTTAATGTAAGTATTTCTTACTTTTTTTTATTTCTTTTCTTTGCATTAGCTTTCTTATACATGGGAAACGGGAAAACTGTTTTTAACGAATTTGGAGGAGTAGTTTGTTTTTCAATCTCATGTGTTATAACATTTAAATTATTCGAAGTTCTTGGTTGGTTCAAATGTATAGTTGTTTCGTTATGACTGGAATTCAACGCATCTTCACTACTTTCGGGTTCAACACTGAGAAAACCAAAGTCCTCTTCACCAAATATATCTGGTTGAAACGGATAAATTCCAGCAGCCTTGAATGCATTGACTCCTGTTTCAATAGCTTCAACCTTTTAATATGCAATTGAAAATAATTCAGTCATCTCATAGATCGTCACACGTTTCCCTGGGTTGGATTTAATCCAGTAGGAACATTGACTATTAAAAGCACTTTTCAAGGGGCCAAAAAATACTAAGACAACGGTTGTGTTCTATTAGAAGTATGCGGTGGTATGGACACTATATGTACTCCATTTTCTTTGGCTAATTAATATGTAGGAAATGAGATATGACTCTCATGGTTGTTGAGCACTAAAAGAACGCGGTGATCTTGTGAAGGTTTTATAGTTTTTATGAAATGTTGTAGCCATTTGAAGAATATCTCTGAATTGCTCCATCCATTAGAATCTACAGCTTCTCTTCTACCTGGCACGGAGTTTTTCATTAGACGGTTGTTCATAAGTTTTCTTGGGAAAATTTGTAATGGGATACATGACTGCCACAGGCACTCATACAGCATATCGTTGTGATCATATCTCTTCTTTCGGCTGATGTTACTTTGCCTATTTGTTTGACACCTTTTGCAGCTATAATTTTACCAGGTTTGTGTACAGTGTGAAGACCACTTTCATCAACATTATAAATATCTGCTGGATTGTATTTACATTTTTCATATAAAATGTTCAAATTAGAATAATATATATACAATTCCTTTTTATTAAAATTTAAAATTCTATCAAGGGGGGTTCTTAGGTTTAAATTTGGGTGCCTTTTCATAAAACTATAAAAAAACTCACGTCCACCTAATTCGTCTAAATGACTAAATTTGTGCTCAATTTTTAATTTCTCCGCAAACTTAAAAATAACTTTTCTAAATTCATTAATTGTCAATCCGTAAATTTTTTTTGATAATTCTAAGTATTATTCCACAATTTCCATTTCCTGATCAGCTGTGAAAAGCGCTGAACGGCCCACTTTTTTTGGCGTAGGCTTATTTCTTGCTTTATTACGATATATGCCTTTAACATGATCAGCAAGGGTTGTCCTTGAAATATTAAGTTGACGACTAGCTTGACTAATATTTAATTGGTTGGATTTAACAAGATTAACAGCATGTTTTAAATCATCGCACGACCAATTTGCTCGGACATTTTTCTGTTTATAATTACGTACCATCTAAAATAACAAACAAAAGATTCCCATAAGAAAAAAAAATCAAAAAGCGAAATAGCGCGATCGCGCAAATACCCCAAAATATAATCATGCTGTTGCCCCAAAAGCATCCGTTACACATTTTATAATAACAAAATTCCCAAATTGCAAATTATAAAATATTTTAATTGACAATATATGTGTATAAAGCACTTTAACAAAACGGAGTTAAATACATTTCTATTACTTACCGTCTTTGTAGTTTTATAATGTTAAATTTCTAAGCATATCCAAAACTGAAACAGCATTAAAATGAACGTATCTAAATATTAGCGAAGCACGATGCAGTTCACATGAAATATTACTCACAACTAACAGGTGAATTAAAAATCTAATTTATACCATGGTCTCTTTATATTAATGGTCATTCCACTTCCCTCTCAAACCTGACTAAAATATATAGGGGCAGCACATTCTCATTTTTATGGTTTTTAAATATTATTATATATTAGAAAACCCTGAATTTATAAATTTATAAATAAGTGGTTAAAATGATGATGTCATTATTTATTATTAATGTATTTATTAAAACAAATTGTTACATAATCAAATCATTTAAACATTTTCATGAATAAATACCATGTACAATGTACATCTTTAAAATATTTACACATAGGTATAGTGGTACAGTTTTATTATTTTATAAATGGCATTCTTAGTATGATAAAGAAACCATCTGCACTTGTTTAGTTTTATTGCTCAAGTTTTTTTTCCCGATCTGTAAGTAAATACAGTATTTTAGAATAAAAATCATTCTGAGTAATGTATCTTGAAGTTGTTTTATCTGTTTTATCAGGAAAAATAATGCACCAGACATAACAACCTTCATTTTAAATAGTTAATAAAATCTTAAATTAGATTACAAATTAATTTTGTTGATACGTAAAAAGTTGTGGAAGCAAAAATTACTTTAGAAAACTACTAAAACGTATTATGTTAGCGTAGAATTTACACTATAGATAAATAAATTACCAATTACCAAATAGTCATTATCCTTTATTGAAATAAATACATCAAATCCTAATATTTTAAAAACAATAAGAGGGATTGAATTTCTTAATAAACTATAAAATCCTAATGTTTTATGCACTGTCAATAAAATTTTCTGTAAATCAATCTAAATATTTAGGTAGGATATAATTTCAATGTCAATATTATAACATGTTATGTACCATAGATTTTGATTATCTTTGAGTTTTAATAAATTAAGTGTAAAGACCTACAAAACAAGCAGGAATTTTAACATGAATAATCAATTATACTGAAATTGCAAACAACGAACTGCAAACTAAACCGTAAATGCTCAAAATTATAAAAAAAATAACACTCCACGACACTTTAAACAACATTAAGTAATGCAAAATTTTGAAAAATGCCAGCAAATTGCGGCAATTGCGCCTTCTAAGTTGATCAAAGTAGACCATGATTTATACATCGAAGTTTATTACTCCATCTATCTTAGATTTTTGGAAATAATCGTTCATGCAATTACCACAACCATGCTGTTGCCCCACATTCCCCTATTCCTGTTTAAGTACATTTTTTGACAAAACAAGCAAAACCAAATATTACAGAATTATAATAAACTGGCATAATTCCACAAGCTTAAATAATATGCTATTGAAATATCATGTTCAAATATAAACTGTAATTTACAAACACTATTTAACTTTGAAGCTAATTATCTCAGGATAGTAGTAATTGCACTTAAATCATTTTACCTTTAACCCCCTTAATTGATCAATTTTTCGTGTTATTTGGGTTATATTTGCATTTAAGTGGTATTTTTGTTGAAAGTGTATATAATTTTAGTGACTATAAGTTTGTTGTAAACATTTAGTATCAGTTGGTTCAAAAAACATATTAAACTTCCCTACAGCAAATATGTAAGACTAAAACATTTTAAACGAGGTGCATTGTTTTACTGTAACAAAAATGCTTCCAAGCTTTTGTTAAAATTTGAAATACAATTTAGGGAATATTATGATATTGTACTAGAATAAAATATACACCTAAATCAGTTTTTTTGTGATAAGTTTAAAGAAATGTCTTATAAGTGTACATTTATTTTAGAGTGTCACAATTTAGAATTAAAAATTATAAAACGATTTGTTCTATTTAGGCTTAAAATAGCAAGTAAAAGAATAAAACGTAAAAAGCAAATTTTTGCCAGTAACGCGTTAATGTCTAAGCGAAGGTCCGGCCTGTTTCATGGGAATAATACGGCCATGTTCAAATTCATTTAATTGCCGATAATTTTCACGCTGACGAACTCTAAGCATTCTTAAATGTTCAGAAGGCAATAGTAAACAAACAATTTGCAAAATTAACAGTTATTACACATCGATTGTTTTATTTCATAAAATTCATTATTACTATATAGGTGCAAACAAACAAATCAGAAAAAACAATAACAACGAATAGATAGATTTGTTTCATCAAAATAGGCATTTTCTGAAACTTTAATTAAAATTGATCAATAACTTCCATGTGATGCGATTTTTATTACAAATGACCATGATGTTTTGAAATAAACCTGTAACTAAGATACGTGTATCAATTAAAATTTTATTTAGTCAATAAAATTAAGATTAAATTAGTTTAATAAACATTTAAGCATTTGAAAACCAATTTTTTAAGCTTCTTCCATATACACCAATGTTAACTTGGCCCAAACATGGTCACCTGAGATGTATGTTTTCACTCTGTTTATAAAGGCACCCTAAAGTTTATATGCTATTAAGAAATATTGTACTGTTTTTGTAAAAGGAAAACGGCTGATGTGCGCTCACTAATACAATGCAGTAAATCGGAAACGTTATAAAAGTTGCGAAGTGGTGCCTTCTAGCGCATTCACGCGGAGAATAACTATTTATAATTTAGTCTATTGGATAGCCTCGATAATAATCGGCACAGGGTACCGATTACTAATATGCTTAATTCGCGTAACTAAGCAAAAAAGCATAAGTTGACTGTATTGCATATTATTAATGCGCCCATTAAAAAATTTAAATTTAATAAATTTATACATGTACCAGAGTTAAAATTCAACAAAGCAATGACTGAAAATATTAAGAGTTCTTATAATAAAGCAGATTTACCTTCCAACAACGTGGTAATAGATAGTTTTGATAATAATAAATCCCTCCCTAACAATATCTGTAGAACTTGCTTATTACCGGTTACACAAAATTTATGTTCAGTTTATATAGATTCGATTAGATTGAATGAAGATGAAATATCACTCCAACACAAATTATACTTATGTTGCTCTGAACTAGTAAGTTTATTCTTTATTCTTATTAAAATTCCTAACTTTTTATTAACAGAATTTACGTCTAAATTCCAAGGCAACGTTATGTGTAAATTGTTTTGAAATTCTTAATGTTATAAACAAATTTATAAGTACGTGTATCACAAACAAACAGAAACTTCATGGTAATTTTTCTATTGCCTTTACTACTATACAACATTTTTATTCATCTGAAGATAACAACTTACTTGTTAAAAATGGAATTAAAGTAGAAGAAGTAGATTTATCTGAAACAGAAAGTAATGCAAATATCAGATCGTTATGTTCAACAACTACTGATGGAAATTATAGTAGAATACAAAAATATAATTCTAAAACTGTCACCAACAGTAATTGTGATCATAACAGTTGCCAATGTATGAATTATAGCTTGCATAATAGTGAAGGAAAACAATGTAGCTCCAGTTGTTTGCAAAAACGTCGATTAATTCCTCACATCCGTACCAACCCTATACATACTCATACAGGACAGAAATCTTTTAAATGTTCTTACTGTAATTATAGTAGTGCAAGGAAAAATTACTTAATCAACCATATACGCACCCATACAGGACAGAAACCTTTTAAATGTTTTTACTGCAATTATAATACCGCAAGAAAAGATAGTTTGGCAAGTCATATACGTATTCATACACAGGACAAACCTTTTAAGTGCTCTCATTGCATTTACAGTAGTTTCCGGAAGAGTACATTAAAGTTACATTTATTTACTCATATGGTGGAAAAGCCGTATAAATGTTCTTTGTGTGATTATAGTAGTGCAAAAAAGTATGATTTAACGAATCATAAACGTACTCATACAGGAGAGAAACCCTTTAAATGTTTTTATTGTAATTATAATACTGCGAGAAAAGATAGTTTGACAAGTCATATACGTACTCACACTGGACAGAAACCCTTTAAATGTTTTTATTGTAATTATAGTAGCACAAGGAAGAATCATTTAACGTACCATTTACGTACTCATACAGGAGAGAAGCCATTTAAATGTTCTCTTTGCAATTATACTAGTGCCACAAAACTTAATTTAATAAAACATATATGCACTCATACAGGACAGAAACCTTTTAAGTGTTCTCATTGCAATTACAGTAGTATCCAAAAGGGTACTTTAAAATTACATTTATTTACTCATATGAAAGAGAAACCCTATAAATGTTCTCTGTGTGATTATAGCAGTGCAATGAAAGATACTCTAACAAATCATATACGAACTCATACAGGAGAGAAACCTTACCAATGTTTACACTGTAATTATAGTAGCACAAGGAAAAATTATTTAACCAACCACATACGTACTCATACTGGACAGAAACCTTTCAAATGTAATTACTGCAATTATAATACTGCAAGAAAAGATAGTTTGACCAGTCATGTACATACTCATACTCAGGAGAAGCCTTTTAATTGCTGGCATTGCGTTTACAGTAGTGTCCGGAAGAGTAATTTAAAGTTACATTTATTTACTCATATGGTAGAGAAACCCTATAAATGTTCTTTATGTGATTATAATAGTGCAAATAAATATGATTTAATAAATCATGAACGTACTCATACAGGAGAAAAACCATTTAAATGCTCATACTGTAATTATAAAAGTGCCAGAAAAAGTAGTTTGATAAGACATGCACGTTCACATACAGAGGAGAAACAGTTCAAATGTTCTGTCTGTGACTATAGTACTGTAATGAAATATCTTTTGACAAACCATGTACGCATTCATACAGGGGAGAAACCTTATAATTGTTCTCACTGTGATTATAGTAGTACTACAAAACTTAATTTGATAAAACATATTCGTACTCATGTAGGCGAGAAATCTTTTAAATGTCTCCATTGTGATTATAGTAGCACAAGAAAGAATCAACTGACATACCATTTACGTACTCACACAGGAGAAATCCTTTTTAAATGTTCTCTTTGTGATTATAGTAGTATAAAGAAGCATCTTTTAACATCTCATATGCGCATTCATACAGGTGAGAAACCATTTAAATGTTTACACTGTAATTATAATAGTGCCAGGAAAACCCACATGGCAGCACATATGCGAATGCATACAGGGGAGAAACCTTTTAAATGTTCTTGTTGTAATTATAGTAGTGCTAGAAAAGAAGACTTGACCAAACATATACGTACTCACACAGAGTAAAGGCCTTTGAATGGTCTCCCTGATTACAGATGTCATTCGAAGGAAATTTTGGTAAAACATATGTAGACATACTGAGAGAAACCTATGTGTATTCACTCTAATTATAGTAGTAATACTATAAACTAGTCAAAACATATAACATCAGAAGGTATATATTGCAGAGAGGCAGCAAATTTACCAGAGTATCACATTCTAATTTGTATCAGCAATGTCTACTGTTGTGGTTGCGCAGATTATAATGTTAACAGAAAATGAGCCGTGTATTTTTAAAATCAATTAGCCCCATTGTCTAGTAAAATTTTTATTTTTATGGTTTCTTATTCAAAATTTTTGTGCAATTTTATGGTGTAATCAGTTTCATTCAAAATCCATTACGTTTATTGAATATGTATCATAAAGCTTGTGCTTTATTTCAAAGTTGTAGTATGCAATGAATTAAGTTTTTGAATATATAACTTAAATTGTTTGAAAATTCATAAAACTTTAGAAAAATGAAAAAAATCTCAAAATATTTCGCTAATACACTGCAAACTATGAATATTTTGTGATTATAACTTTAGCAATTCAGAGTACTGTCCTTTATTTTTTATCAATAAATATCTATAGAGGTAATTAAATGTAATCAGTAGTTTACTAACTCATCACAAAAGTAAATAACAAACACAGCAGATAATTAAAGTATGTATCGTGTGTCTTCTGAAATAAAGATTTGAAGATAATAGTTCATAAAATTAGAACAACTTGAATTCATTTTTCTCCTCCCAAATGTAAAGTAATAGCTGCACATCTTCATGGCAGTATGTTAACTTTGATTTTTAATCTGCGAGTGGTATTGCACAGAGATAAAATTTCACTTTTTACAATTTATTAAAATTACTTTCTGAATATATTTTATAATAATTTACGAGACCAGCAATGCCTCATGTTATTCTGTATAATTGCTGATGTTTTGAAGATGGTGCGAATTTGTCAGTAGAAAGCCACAGATGATGAGGTAATTTCTTACCACAGTACTAGTATGTTGGTAGGATTATTTTATTTTGTGATTTATGTGTATTTTTTATTCTTCAACGAATAATTTATACAGCTCATAAACATCAAAGGTAATATTTATATTTAGTGGTATTGTAATTTACAAAATTTTTACAGCCTTTGCAGGCATTTTACATAATTTTTGAAAGCAAGAAAAAATCTATAGGATACTAAAGATGTAACTATATCTAATGATATCACTTGTGGGTTAAAGGTAATGCATGAATTGTAATAATACATTTCTTGTGGAATTTAGATGTTCATTGACTTGCTGGAGTACAAAAAATAGTGTATATAAGACTTGCGGAAAATCCTTTGTATTTTCCATGCTTGTTATGCAAATAACAATTGTTATTAAGGCAAGAAGTTATTTAAAGTTATTAAAAACAAATATCAATAATATAGGAATGTCCAGTGAGTCACATCCAAAATCATACTCCTCAAGAAAAAATATATTTTGTTGTTTTAATAATTAACCCTTAAATGCATGATAAAATATTTTAACGTTGTTTCTATAAAAACTGTTTTTTCAAATGTCCTGGGATAAGGGAAAAATATCTAAAACAAATTTAGTTAATCCCTTACTGCATGCTTTAAAAAAAATTGGTGGAATAAGTGAAATCCTAAAATTAAAGGAAAAAATAATTTAAAAAATTAATATTTATTTTTATTAAAGTTACAACTAAAAATAAAAGTTGTGCCATATATGGCACAATATGCATTAACACTATAGAAAGGTGTTAGTTATTAATTTGAAACAAAAAATCTACTCTGTTTGAAATTTATAAAAACAATTTCTATCCTTATTTAAACAAAGAAATACCTCACATTTTTCACACTTAACGTAACTTTTCCCAGAACAAGTATATCTGCACCTTTGTCTTTCCTTACACCACACAGGAAGATGATGATATCCGTCTGTTCGAACTATTTTAAAATCTGCCAAAGGTAGAGTAACATTTTCTTTATTATATTTCCTCCAGAGAATCTATGCACTAACTACCATTAAATCAACAATATGTAAAAATATTCGCTTGTACCATTTTTTTGAGCTCAGTTCAATGCGATAATAGCCTAGCATAGAATCAAGAAGATCAACCCCACCTATATACTTATTATATATTGTGACTCCTCTTCGACATTGGATCATCCTATAAGTTTTATCTTTTCTTGAAAAGTATTTCACTTCGCATACTGGAGTACTACCTGCATATGTCGACAACATATTTACAACCTTATTATCATACCATGATACTGTTAGACACCATAATTAGTAAGCAAATAATTACGTGTTCTAACAGAAAATTAAATAAACTATCATTTAGTTTAAATTTCTAAAATAAGTTTGCTGTAACGTATAAAGTAATCAGTGGCATTAAGTTTAAACTAAGTTTCACAGACTATAAAAGTTCATAAGGGTACTAGCTGTAAAGTGCGGCAATAAACGAATTGCGCGTGATTTTAAAACGTGTAATATGACCAGCTTCAAAGCATCGGGAAGTAAAACGGACTTATGCAATGAAACGTTTTACATAAAATTTCTTAGAGTAAAG
>JAHWXV010722122.1:0-15045 GCA_024586415.1 Phrixothrix hirtus | reverse complement strand
TACTGTAAAACAATTACATTCAACATCACAACATGTACTTAAAGTTAAATTGTGTTGCAAGAGAATTTATAATCTAAACTTGCACATTTAGCAGGCATTTTTTAT
The DNA here is from genome assembly GCA_024586415.1 of Phrixothrix hirtus. NCBI lineage: Eukaryota > Metazoa > Arthropoda > Insecta > Coleoptera > Phengodidae > Phrixothrix > Phrixothrix hirtus. Next base: position 14,940 of record JAHWXV010722122.1, on the reverse strand, counting down.
CATTGAAATGTAATCTTGTTAGGATACATAACTAACACACGACTTTTTCTTATGTATATACATATGCAAATAGTTTCCACAAATGATTAAATTATTATTTACGTTTATTTTGGGAATGTAATTATAACGGTCGCCCATCCAATTAACTTGCCACGCAAAATACTGCTTAACTCCGGAAATTTTCCTTAATAACAAGCTTCAACGAATTTCATCAGAGAAACCAATTAGTTCGGGTAGAAGGTGTATAGGCATAAGAAACGTAGTAAGTTTAAAAAAAATGTTACAGCCGTTTTCGAGAAAATCGCAAAAAACCTAAAAATCGCAAGAATTAAGTGGCACTTCCAGTCATTACATTTTAACAAAATTTTTACTAGGACGTGTCAGGAAGATAATAAACTCAAATATAAAGGTTTTCGGACCCAGAGGACTGAAAACGTGTATTTCTGCTAAAAACTGGACATCGAAAATTTTTACCGAAAACATGAATACCTATACTATATTTCATATAAGTAAGAGAAAGTAAAAACAATTGATTATTTCCTCTTACCTATATGAAATATAGTATAGTATAGATTACTTGTAATACAATTTATTTTTAGAATAATGTTATATATACCTAATTAAGCATATCTTTAAGCAAAACGTTGTATAATAATAATCGGACAACAAAAACTTTTTAAATAAAAGTATTTTTCGATTGTCATTATTTTAATAATTTTCAACTGGCATTCTCCATAAATTAAAAGTTATATAAAATATTACCAGTCAAATATATGGAAAGAATTTACATTTATTTGTAAATTCTATATTAAAAGAATTTAAGTAAAAAACAACAGTATATAACATACATAACCTCAAAAGCACTTACTAGCTAATATTCTCAGCAGATCAATATTCATTTATCTTAATTTAAATGTTTTCAACTCGTAGTACCAACGAAATTTGGTTATTTGATTATTGCTTTACGATTCTAGTACATGTTTCCTTTATTTTATGGCCAAGCTTGATTCCAAGACTTCTGTGATACACATTAGTTAAGTGCTTATACAATTTGGCCTTAGAGTACTTGCAAGAGGTAAGGGCTTTATATAAATTTTACAATACTGATGTTGTAACAGTATTCCTATCGTTATTGTCCTTTTAGTGAGTTTTTCGCTATTTTATTAACAACGATATCTTGACATATGACTTCTGGAAGTCTACTTATAAATTTTAGTAAAGGAGCCATAACAATATTAACTAAGGCTAAGCTGGCCTTGACTTATCAGATACCTAAAATTTTTTTCCTTGTCAAATGTCGTTTTTGTTAGTTTAAACACCTTGCTAGGCGAAGAGGTATTGTCTTGGATATCATTCAAAGATACAATCAAATGTAAAAATCCTGTTTTCAAATAACAAATGGTCTTATCTGTTTATTTCGTATTTGATTGTTTATTACTGGACAAAATGATTTGTTGACAAATAATTTGTAAAATGAAAGCAATACAGTTTTATATTATAGATGAATAATAGGGAGTCCCAAACTGTATCTTCTTGTAATACTATTAAGTATTTATTTATTTAGCAATAACTACAACATAACAATTTGCAATAGAATCAGATAGGTAAGTAAACCAGCAAAATTTTGCGCCTTTTCTTGTATATTTCTTTTACTGTTTATATCTTTTTTCCTTAATCTTTCTATATACCGCTATTTTAAAGGTAAATAAGTGTACAGAAAAGCAAATTAAATTTTTTGTTAAATAAGTGAATGTATTTATATCTTTATTTACATATTAAAGTAAATATTTGCGTAATACTTTCACTAACTTTTATAAAAGTAATTAATAATTTATTATTTTATCAATTCTGGCATTTTATTGTTTAAACTGAACAAATAAGATTTTAAAATGCTTATTCTTTCTAAAAATTTAACTGGTGCTACTTAATAATAAGTTTAAAAATAAATGATAAATATTACATCTAAAAGAAAATGCTTAATTAAATAAAATAAAAATCTTTTAAACTGGCATTAAATTTATGGAAAAACGCGAGATTTTAAAATGTAACTCCCATGTCATAGCACAACAGATAAGACTGAAACATACTCCCACCACTTCCGCCCTTCAGACTGTAGCCTGTTCTATAACCCAGAATAAATTTATTCAGTGATTACGAAGAAGTCAACGATTATAGACGTTCCTTTTCTTCATTTCATTAATAGTTTCTTGAGGTAAGATAATAGTGTTTAATTAATGCTTTTATCGGGGCATTTAATAATTCCGAGCTTCAAATTAGTTCAATTCTAGTACTCTGGATGGCGCTTTTAAAAAAAATTCAAAGTCAAATAATTTTATTTCCCTCGTTTTCTTACAAAAATGCTGCGATAATTTCAAATGTAATCGTTTTTAATTTGTCTAATAATCAGGAAAAATGATTCTATAAACGTTGTAAACGGCACTCTTGACCATGTTGTTTCACGAAAGGAAACAAAAATCCATGTTTATTAAACATGCACAACATATGCAGTATGTCACATCATTATCTCTTTAAAACTGATTTGCTGTGTTGAATAAATAATAATGGTAATCAGTAATTGTAAAATATACATATATACGTTTTATTATTTAATCTATTATTAAAATTTACAAACGACGATCAAATATTTGAAAAATATCGCGTTTTAATTTAAAAATTTGTTATAGGTTTATATGAATAATAACGATTAAAACTAATATAAAAACGTTGTAAAATATCTTTGTAATTACAAACGATCCAATTGATAAATGCGAAATTAGAAAAGTACCAGAATTAAATTAAAATTTGACGTTTCAACATTCAAACAACTTAGAAATAACAAAATAATGGCACAAAATATAAATAAAATTAAACCCATTATAAAAAACTATGATTGCATTACCTTTCCTGAAATGTGCAGAACTTGTTTGACAGTAATTAAGGAATCTTTAAATATAGTTCGCATAGAATCAAATGATACCAAGAAAATATCATTGTACAAGCAATTACATTTATGTATTCCAGAAATGGTAAGTTTTTAATTCATTCCTGTTATACATACTGACAGTTTTATTAATAGGATTTACGTATTAATCCAATGGCAGTTTTGTGTCCAAATTGCGTTGAAATGGTTAATGTTTTAAATAAATTTATCTGTAAATATTATAACAGTAAAGGGCAACTTGATGAATGCTTTCGTTTTTCATCTATTCAAAATTTAAATTTGTTTGAAGATTGTATTTTACCTAGTAAATATGAAATTAAAACAGAAGAACTTGATTTACCTGATACAGAAGACTTTCTGGATATGAATCGATTGCAGTCAACAATCACTAATAATGGACGTAACTTAATTAAGAAATATTTTAAATGTGATACAACTATAGACTATAATTATAAATTTATAAGTGCACAAACAAGTGATTATGCAATGTTTTATACTGAAGAAAAGTCATGGAAATCTGCACAATATGAAGACAAATGTGGGCATACAACTATTTTGAATGGACCTCAAGAAATTGAGAATCGCAGAGAAACACAGAAATATTTGCAAGGTCATTCTACAAGCACATCCGTAATTGATTTGAGACAACATAAAGATCCTACAAAATCAATGATGAATTGTTTTCAGTATGGTCATTGTAGTATTGAAAACAGTCATTTGAAACATATTAATTCTGGAGAGAAACAAATTCGACATCCTTTGTGCGATTACAGTAATATTCAAAACGACATTTCAAAAATTCACTACAAAACTAAATTATTGAAATGTTCGTATTGCACTTATAGTACTGCTAATAAAACTCATTTTAAAACACACACACTCATTCATACTCGAGAGAAACAATTTAAATGTTTTCACTGCGATTACAGTAGTATTTACAAAAATAATTTAGAGAATCACACGCGTATACATACTGGGGAGAAATCATTTAAATGTGATCTATGTGATTATAGCAGTTTCCGAAGCTATAGTTTGAAAATCCACATGCATAAACATACAGGAGATAAGCCATATAAATGCTTTGAATGTGATTTTAAAACTGCCAATAGTAATCATCTGAAGAACCATATTCGTATTCATACAGGAGAGAAGCCGTTTAAATGTCTTGACTGTGATTACAGAAGTAGTCAAAAAGGTAATTTGAAATATCACATTCGTATCCATACAGGAGAAAAAACGTTAAAAACTCTTAAATGCTCTCATTGCAGTTATATCAGTGACCGTAAAAGTCATTTAAAAAATCACTTCCGTAAACATACTGGAGAGAAACCGTTTAAATGTTTTAATTGCAATTACTCCACTGCTACAAAGAATACACTGAAAAATCATATGGTTAGTCATACTGGAGATAAACCATTCAAATGTTCACAATGCAATTATAGTGCTATTCGAAAAACTTATTTGAAAAATCACGTACGTATTCATAGCGGAGAAAGGCCTTTCAAATGTTCAAAGTGCAATTATAGCGGTGTTTATAAGGAAGGTTTGAAAATGCATATACTTACTCATACGGGAGAAAAACTATTCAAATGCTCTCTGTGTGATTATAAGACCATTCATAACAGTTATTTAAATAAGCATATGTGTATTCACACTGGAAAAAAACCATTTAAATGTTTTCATTGCAATTATAGTGCTGCTCGAAAATCTGTTTTGAAAACTCATCTACGTATTCATACTGGAGAGAAACCATTTAAATGTTTTCAGTGTAATTATAGCACTAATCAAAGGAATAGTTTAAAAATTCATATGTTTACTCACTCTGGAGAAAAACCATTAAAATGTTCTGACTGTGAGTATAGATGTGTTCATAAGTTTAATCTAAAAACTCATATGCTTATTCATGCTGAAAAAATACTTTTTAAATGTTTATTGTGTGATTTCAGTACTAATTATAAAAATAGTTTAAAAATTCATACGTATATACACACCGGTGAGAAACCTTTGAAATGCTCTCATTGTGATTATAGAACCAGTCGACAAAGTCATTTAAAAGATCATATTCATATTCATACCGGAGAGAAGTCATTAAAATGTTCTCAGTGTGATTACACCACTATCCATAAATATAGCTTAAAACTTCATATGTATCATCATACTGGAGAAAAGCCATATAAATGTTCTGAATGTAATTATAGAACTAGTTATAAACACGACTTAAAAATTCACACACGTACTCACACCGGAGAGAAACCGTTTAAATGCTTTCAGTGTAATTACAGTAGTGTTCGAAAAATTCAAATCAAAACTCATATGCGTGTTCATACAGGAGAAAAGCCATACAAATGCTCCCAATGTGATTATTGTGGTGGTCAAAGAGGTAATTTAAGATATCATATGCTTGTTCATACTAGAGAGAAACCACTTAAATGCTCATATTGCAAATACAGCACTGCTAGAAAGATGAGTTTAAAAATGCATATGCGTACTCATACTGAAAAGAAATCAATCAAATAATTAGAGTGGCTGCCTGTGTCATATAAACTATACTGTACAATAATCATATAGGCATTTTTAGTGTTATGAGAAAAAGTTAAAAAACTAGATATATTTTTGCTAGAATAGTTACAATCTATGTATATTGAATAATAATGTTAATTTCTATAAAAAAATTGTATTGTTCAGTAAAACAGTAGACAATGGATTTTGACATTTTTCAAAATTTTTTTCATTTAGAACAAGAAAATTTGTAGCATAAAATATACTGAGTATCTGCATATTTATGCGGTAGATGTTTGGCTTAGTGTCCATGATACTAGAAAATGATCTGGACGTTACTATCCCATACAAAAATATCGTACGGATACAAAAATGAATCGGATCCCATTTTTCCAGATTAGATGCAACTTCAAAGTAAATAAACCCTATTATAATACTAACAATCAATTATTTTACTTACATTTTTGTCCTTGCATTTCAATTATGATAAAATAACAATAAATAGTAATTTGTATTACTAGTTCTTTGCATAGGAGTAAGTAGGATTTCGACTTGCTAACATGCTAGAATACAAATCTAGAGGTCTGGTGTTCGAATCCCGACCAGCGAAATTATCCAAAGGTATGTGATTTTTTAAATATTATTAAAATAATATTACTTCAAAATTACATAGTAACCAATTTCTGCTGTACTGTACTTAGTAACAATAAATTTAGCAGCTAATGAAAAATATGTTCCATTTTATGGTCTAGGCTGGCAGTGATGACCAGAAAATTAATGTTGCCAGACAGACGGGCAAAAAATGTTTTATATTTGAAGGTTAACATTACATAATTTGTTCATTCAATTCCCCGCTGTTGGCAATAATTATAGAACTTGATTTTAATCACAAATTGTGATTGTAATGTTACCTAGATTTGTTTGCGAGCAAATTATTCTGACAACTCAAACTAAGATCTAGGATGAATTTCTAGCATCATGGACAATAGTCTTTTTAAACAATGAAGGTTCGAAGTCATTTAAATGATAAAAATTATGAAATTTTCTGCTTCACGGATTAATATAAATTATATCATAATAAACGGATCCTTTTATTTTAGGTTATGAATCAAATGAAATGATTACAGAAATTAAACTCATGTAGTTGGATACCTTTACTGAAATATTTCAGTTTAAAATCAGTTCAATTTTAAAATGGTTATATGCGTTCATTATAAAGCGGTACATTCGGATCAATTAAAGTGTGAATCAAAAATGTCTATGATTAATAAATCCAATTTCATTCCATTATTTTTTTAGATTATGTTTAATATTTTTATCATTTATAAATATTTAGTTTTTATTCATAATTTTTATTTTGTAGTATAGATATTACTGGACTGCATTGAAAAGTGTAGTTTTAGTGTGAATATTACTCAAATTGCCATTTGATAACTCCAATGTATTTGAGAACTAGTTACAATGTCAACTAAGTGTTCCACAAGTCACACCAATTATTTAACTGTTTAAAATAATAATTTTAAGCTCTTCTAAGGTTTTCATTTTTAATAATAAAATTTAAAAATATATAAAGTGGTTAGTTTATTTTAATTAAGGTTATCATTTAATATATTCACACTATCATTCGGAAAGTAATATGCATAATACCACCGTTGTTTTTTGGCAAAATTTATACCAAAACAATATTTTTGAATATAAAATTTATATTTCTCTGATCCAACGAATAAAGAATACAAAGGAAGCACCTTAAACACGTAAAGTTGTTTCCAAGTCCTCTGGCCATGATGGCGGTGTTAACATGTTATGCGCATAAGTTATAAACATCAAATTTGTGTTTACTATTCTATCTATATGTACTTAAAGTTAATAACAAATTAAAATATGCACGCTTAGGAACACATAAACAAACATTACGTGGTAAGAAAATTTTGACTTTAAATAGTTTTTATTTTAAATATAATCAAACATTAAAAAATGCATCAATATACTTTTATTATGTATATGCAGTAAGCAAATAAATTCAAAACACTTTTAATTGTCAAATATAAGCAAAAATTAATGATAATATCCAGTAATCTAAGAATCACCAATATAAAAACGTACCTGTTAAATGATAATCCCGGTGATCTTTTAACACTTCTATTAGTGCAACTGTAAGTGGCATGATTTACATTTAATTATGAATAAATATTCTCAAAATTACACACATAATTAATAAAAATTTCCACGATGACACTTTAACTATCCTATGACCATAATGACGTTTATCACAGATAGTGCTTGAAAACTGGACATACATGCTTACCGCAAGTTTGATAGCTAGAGGTGCTTTCTTAGTATTCTTTATTCGTTGCTCCGATCCTTGTTTTATATATTTAACCCTCAACTGGTCTGGTACCTTTTTTATAACGTAAAGAGTTCAGCTATTGCTAATGGCCATCTTCGGCTTACTGTTGCTTTCGCACATTTGTCATCAATGTAGTCAACATTTCTTTATTTTCATTATAGCAAGAAATTATTTATGACTTGTTTGTATACTGGTTAATATACTGTTTATCGTACATAGACGATACAACTACGGCGGTTTTTCCAACGTAGGAAACTAATGTACATTCCTTCCCCAATCCATAGAGTGTTGAACCTTCAGCTCTTTTACGATAATGGTATTTCCACCTTATTCTTTTTCATTGTGCCCACATATGTCAAATTTTTTCTGCAGAACGTCCATCAGTTGTATTGAAGAATATCAATTGTCTGCAGTAATGTTGCAATTGCAGTTAAAGCGTGGTTCAGTTAGATGTAATAGCATGTGGGTGGGCTTGAGTAACTTTTTGTTTTCATTAGGGAGACCAAATCCATCTGAATCCTTTCCGCAATAAATGTATGCGTTGTAAAGGTAACCAGTTTCATGAAGCACTAAATTTCAAATCCGTACTTTGCTGGTTTATTTGGCATATACATCTTGAACCGACATTATCCTTGAAAACTCAACATTTCAAAAATGGTAGCAGATTGATCAAATCCATAACACTGATAATTTGCAATAAAACTGTTGAATATAAAGGATATTGGTGCAACTGGATGGTCCTTACAACGTTCTTCTCTATAGACAGAAAACCTCCTCTTAATTAACTTCCATTGGTTGCAATTATACGGTCAATATTTTCATGACTGGAATTAAATATTGCTGTATATACTATAAGTCCCAAAAATACTTGTAGCTTGGTGATATCCATTTCTCTGATGAAGTGATGTTTGTTATTAGAGTGATAATACTTTTTATGCATTCAGTTTAACTTTTTATTTGTGTATTGCACAATATGTATCATTATGTTATCACTAAAGAACAAGTTCTAAACTGAGACCGAATCTGCAGGTTCGCTGACCATTTTTGCTTTCACTTTTAGAACGGAACCTTTTATTTATTATATTGTTTTCCTTTTCTAAATAAAGGACAAACTTTTGATGCACACCACTTATAACTATTTTTGTCATATATATGAGTTTGATGACTATTATCTGACTTTATTTCACCACTTTCTTCATTATTCTCAGAATCGGAAAACTCCAAATTAATATCGTGTTCTGACACACTATTGTAGTCTTACTATACAAAGTCTAGATCACTAGCACTATCACATTTCTAGTCATATCACTTCTGCAGAATTTTTTCATAATTGGAATCACTGCAATGCCCTGGCTTTGAAGGCTCAGCCATGTTTCTCTATATCCACTATAGACAAAAATGTAAGGCCAACAATTTGGCTACTACTTTAAAGTTGTTCACGTAAAAACACCACAAGTGAGGTTTCTTAGTAACAAATAATAAGAATTTAATTATTTGGAGTAGTCTGCTAGACAAAGTCAGAGTGATTGAGGGTTAAGTTAGTATGCATAAAATTTAAATGCCCTCGAACCTTTACTATTAAAATAAAGCATTGTACTTGTTTATAATAATTTCAAAACATAAATATGCAGATATTCACATATTTACCATAGAAATATTTACTATTGGATTTTACAAAACTACTTTGTTATTTGATATTTTGCTGTATGTATGTTTATAAGGAAGGATTTTAAATATTCTTTATACAGGGTGTCCCAAAAATAAGTGACCCTGCAAACTATGACCTGTAGAGCAAAATTTGCATACGAAATTCTTTTCAAAACATATAGTTTTCGAAATATTACGGTGTGCGCATCAGACCAGATAGTAATATCATTGCCCTTGATGGTATTACTGATCAGTATATCTTGAATTAGGAACATGTTTGTTACTAAAAATATTTAAGCCAGAAGATAACATTAAGAGAATCTTATATTACTTTACCTGATGTATTTTAGAACAGTTTCGCTCAATCACTGGTATACGAATCTAACAGGTAAACGAAAAATCATTTTTGCAAAACAAAATAAATAACAAATGTATTTTCCAATTTTTTTTGTTTACAATAGTAATTTTTAAAGAATAATATTGTTAGTGGTCAGTGTAAAAAGAATCAGTCATTTTGTTTTACAATATATCCATTGAACACATTACAAATTTTAAAACCAACTTAATTGTATTAATACCATGTTTGACAATAAGATAAAATAATTTAAAATCTTGTGTTTTTAACAAATAATTTTGTAGTAAGCATCATTAAGTTTAAAAATTAAATCTTAAATTGTCACAGTTGACTTAAAATTGTTTTATTATTTCAAAGAAAGTAAACAAGGGCAAAGAACTTATATAAGTTACTTTACTACAAGCACATCCTATGCAAACACTACATGTGTTTATATTGATAACAAACTACAGTAGTACATGTTTGCTATCATTTCATTTATAATTCCTTTTATTTAGATATGATTATATTTAGAGCAAATTATATCATTTAAATTTTCAAAATTTTAAAATCATTTTTAAAAAAAAATATAACAAAATTGTGCTTTACAGATCATAAGGTACTCACAGTTTGCATGTGTACTTATTTTTGGGACACCCTGTATAAAGTCATGTTTGCTCTCATGTTAAATTAGATGTTTAATTGTTGTCAATTGATTGCTTCATAAAATTAAAATAGAAATTGTGCCCTTACAGAAATTGTTTCTAGAAAATACAGAAGATACAGTAAGTACAATATCCCATTTTTAAAAAGTTGAATATAATTTTACAAAACTGGTAATATTAAACAATTTCTCAAACAGTACAATTTTTTATAATGTGATTCTCGGCTTAAACTCTAATTAATTAAAACTATTGTCATTGGAAACCAAAGCATTTACTTTAATTTATCTTCCATTATTTATTTTTCTTATTATAGTTTTAGTTAAATAGTGAACATTGTATAAATTGTAATTATGTATTTAGTAATAAATAAAACTCCTGAGTTATTAATGTCTAGCTATACAATGAGGTCTGATTTCTATATGTAATACTTTTGCCAAATTAACCCTTAATTATGTTACTATTGTAAAAATTGAGTTAATAATAGAAATTTTCAAAAATCATTGGAAATCCTGATGCAATCGATTCTCCTGGTAGTCTAATTTTCTAATTAGTTATGCTAGTTGATTATGAATACACTGTACACAAAAGGTGTTGTTAAATTTTCAAAACTTGCAATGGTAATGGTAGACAAATTCATGACACTAAATTTCTAAGAAAGATCTCATATTTTATTCTTACAATGTGGGAATCTATTCAACAAATTCCACATTGCAGACCACACATGACTTCTCAAGAATCTCATACCGGTTCTACAAAAAAGATTTGTGCTTTGTGCTCTTCAAACTTGAGAAACATGACAACAAATTTTTGTACAGTGTGCAAACAACCAATTTGTCATGCTCATAATATTAACTCTTAACTAAGCTCTATACTTCGGGAATTGATCCCAAACTTTTAGAGTTTAAGTTTTCTATTGATAGACGATTGCTTTTGGCAGTTGTATTAATTACTTGAGGTTAATTTTGCTTCGAGATTGCCATATATTAGGTAAGTTCGTCATTGATTCCAAAGTTATCCATTGTTCTTCTGTAGATTAGTTATCACATGGTTTGTTTTGTGCTGATAATGATGGATAGTAGACAATACTTACTGATCATATGTAGATGTAAAATTAAGGTTCCAAACATGACACTAATTTACTTGCTTTTTAACCACCGAGAAAAGTTACACAATCTAAATTATCTCACAAGCTAATGACGGACACAATGGATTATATTCTGAGAATGATAACAGGCATCTAAAATTTGTCCGATATACTCTGAGAATTATGACGAACACAGCAATTGTTAAATATTGAAGTTGCATGTTGGATAAATAACAAACACATGTTAGCTTCTGAAATGTTTTGTTTTTTAATATTAGTTAATTGCAGGGTTCATACTCATTATGCATTTTCAAAATTAATGACTTTTTAAGTACCTTTGAATAAAAATAATGACCAAAAAATAGTTTGGATTTTTTATTATGGGTATAAAATATAGATTTGTCAATACTGCTTAACACAATTAATTTGCAAATATGGATAATTAATATAATGTAAATGATAATATAAACAATAAACTTATATGTTTTGAAATTCCTTTCTTTTAACAATTTTTGCTTCAATTTCACATATTTCACTTATCTTTTCCTTAGCACTTCTTCTTAGAACATTTAATTTTATAAATAACAAAATATTCTTCATAGATTGTGCATTCTCAGCTAGAGAATCTGCATTTTTTCAGATTCAACAAGCCTTTTTTACTTCCTCTTACCCTAAATAGTTTTTTTGCATATTCTATAAAAATTTCAAAACAATCAGAATAACAAGTAATTTAAAATTGTTAAGGTGGGTTTACATTGTGCAAATCTACTTCTCGCATCAATTCTCGCTTTGTGTATACGTGCCAGACCTGTGGTCACGATGCACGCATCAGATGTAGGACGAGAGGACAATCAGTCAGTTTTTGCATGCATCAAAGGTGTTACGCTTGCTGCCTCGTGCTGTTGAAACCTTCTTATTGTGCCTTGTGAATTAATAGCAGACAATACATTTAATAGAAAAATATAAAATTTTCCTATTTTGTGAGATGTCCAAGAAAAATATTACTGAATTGTCGACTAATTTTACTGTCATGTTCCTCATTAGTATGTTCCCACATTGCATTCGTCGCTGGAATACCGTTTTCACCCATCAACACAGTTTTTTTCTGACGTTCTGTCCAAGGCAAAAACTGGAAAAGTCAGAATCCTGCTTATTCCAGAAAATATGTACGGTCCTGTAAAAATTATAGGGAAAATACATGGGCTAAGCTAGAAACTGTTTAACATGAACACAGAAAGGAAATATAGGTCAGATGGAATAAATTTAACCTGAAAAATGCATAAATATTGTTGTCTACTTTTGCTAATTAATGGATATTTACCTAAATTATAAAATACCTGAGCGATTGCTTAGTTAAAATAAAAAATTATATCAAAGGAACTTTGTTAAATTTTAAACCTCTACTTTAGTCAATGTTATTTCAATTTAAAATAAAATGGTGTAAATAAATGAATTCACCTTATCAAAGTGTCAAAATTAGTTTTATAAAGGTTAATTTCAGTATATAAAATCCCTAAATGTAAAGATTAAATTAATTTCAAAATTTTAAATACGGTAACTAGGGATTTAAATAATTAAAATTGCTGTCATAATAAAAGTATCATGTTAGTTAAGCAAATATTTGGATACACGCTGTGAATTTAAAACAAGTCTGATTTACAAAACAAATTTAATAAATAAAGGACGTTATCTATCCAATGAAGAGGCATAGATTGGTTGCTAAAGAAGTTTTACTACGAAAAAATCACATTTATGGAGAAATAATAAACAGGATATCTTTTGTCGAATCGCTAAGAGGTCGGAAGTAAAAAAAAAGCATTCCGAGATTTAAGGCGTTAAACTAGCATAGAACGTGAAAACCAACGATAAAATTAAACAAATTGTTATTGAAGAAGAGTGGAGAATCAGACGAAGATGTTAAGAAAGCCCAAAGCATTGTGAGAGAAGAAAAATTATAGAAGAATTAAATCTGGAAGAGACCAGTGTTTGTATTAAATAACTAATCTTTAGGGAAGAAGAGGAAAATAGACATTGGAAGGAAGAAGAATCAGCATCCCGAAGATGCAACAGAAGGAAAGAGCGGCCAAAAGAACAGGATACACGTAAGACACTTTTTAAATATAACTTTTTGGCCAAATTGTAAAATTTAGGGCGCAGTAGTAAATTTGGACTATTAATAAAGATATTAGTCAGAGACTGTTATCAAAATTTTGATTTGTTTGCCTTTTATGCAAATTTTTATTGCAACAGTAATTTAGGTTTGGTTTAGCAGATATCTAAATATTTTGTATCAATATTTAATTTGAATTTTGTTAAAGAGCTTTGCACAGTTATGAAGTTTTTAAAAAGTTTGACGTTATAGAAATTTTTAATAAATATTTGAGTTTTGTTAATTTATCCCAGTTTTTTTTATTGTAGTGTCATTATTTGACACTTATACTATATAGGCAGAAATTTGATAATTTCAGGACAAAGACCAGAAGTATAATGTACCTGTGAATAACAAAGTTTAAAAGTCTAGAATCATTTGAGTTGATAATAAAATAAAATTCCTTTGATTAAAATTTGTATTTATAAAAAGTCAGAATTGCTTGTTTAATTCCATAAAGTTATAGGAGTACGTAAACTAGGGCTGCTGAGAGCTACAAGAAAAGGAGTTGGTAAAAAGGCATAACCCTGAGTAATTGATATTGATATACAGTCTCATATTTAGTCGGGCAAATCAAAGTACGCTGGTACTTTAAAATTTTGTTATATTTTAGATTAGGTGCAGTCTGCTGAGTCGTTACTAAGTAACCAGGGAATATAGGTATCATAGCTCTATCAGAGAGGGCGGAAGCATAGCAATATATATGTATTTCTTAGAAGGAATTAGAATTATATTTGTGTATTAAATTTAACCATGAGACTTTTTAATGTTATTAACAAACTTCAAAATGGACTTATTCATACTAAATGCAGAATTAACAATTCTTGTAACGACTCAAATGCACTTTCAATCCCAAGTATTGTAAAAGTACCTGTATAACACCGAAATCGTGATTATGAAAACCGATACAGTTTTTCGCGAGTTTCAATGTTATAATTTTATTATTAAGTTAAGTAGAAAGGCAATTTAAAAGACTTTAACAAAGCGCGAAGTGCGGGAAACATTGAATAATTAATTATATATATAAATGTTTGTAAACTTAGGAGTTTATCTAATTTAAAAAGTAAATAAATTAATATAAACTAATTAAAAATTAGATAAATTACTAATAATGTATGTAGAAAAATAAGTTAAGATAATTGTATATAACGTGTGTAAAAAAACTCGTCTTATTAGAGTCACCTATGGTTAACAAAACGTATGTCTTAGAATGATTTGCAAAAATGTACATTGTAACTACCAAAAGCAATTTAGTTGTTAAAAGTATGTAGTTA
>JAHWXV010722037.1:0-11022 GCA_024586415.1 Phrixothrix hirtus | reverse complement strand
TGTCTTTTAAATTGTCTTTTAACTTAACTTAATAATATAATTAACACCGAAATTCGCGTAAAACTGTGTCGGTTTTTATAATCGCGATTTCATTGTTATACGCGTACTTTTACAAGTTTTGCTAATTTTCGAGACTTGTACTAAGGCACTTAACGTACGTGAGCGTTAATGATAGATATCAACTAATTACGACAATTTGATATCAAACTAGTACTTAGTTTCATAGCAGTACCGTTATGAACCTTAACGTGCTTATTGTGAAGCTTAATCGTAGCATTACTATGATAGTTACAACAGTAGGCGAAATATATCAGAACGAGACAATGAACATAGGCGGTAAATGTACAAAAACAGGCCTGTAGCGCAAAAATATCCTTTATAATTGAACAAATCGTTTAATTCAAGTTTATTATAAAATTAAGGAATATGTGAATGTAAATTATATATAACTGTACCGAACTATGTATAAGGGAATAATATTAAATTAAGTATTATATATTTATAATAACTATGTTCCAATTTTATAAAACATTAGGTAATATTACAAAACATGCTTTAAATCAAATAAGTTCAGAGTTTTATATGTCACAATTACGTATATAATATTTTTGTTAGTGCTGATTCATTACGCTGGCATAATTAAATTTACATTTCAAAATCACATGATTATAATACATTACCAAACATTTAACAATTAGGAAAGTTTAAAGTACTCAAAATTATTGTTAAGTTTATAAAAAATTAATGAGTAAAGAAGCTAGCATTTTCAAAACAAACATCTGTTCACATTTAGTGCATTACCCTTGCATCGCTCTAAGGGTTCCAATGGACTTATTCAATGACATGTGCAGTGTTAAACTCCTCATAAAGCCTCATAAAAGTATGACTTCAATGGAAATTTTTGTGATTTCCAGAAGAATTAGTTTATTAGAAATAAGTTTTCTAAGAAAGGATAAAGTAAGTAAAATGTCACAAAGAAATTGAGTGAACTGCAGTAAAAGAGTAAATTTTAAGAAGTCTGGGAAGCAAGCTCGAGGTAACAAAAAATTAACAAACTTTTTGTGAAGTGAGATAAACGATAGTTTAATATAAGTGCCCCAAGAAATCCAACAAGTTTATATAAGCCACCTACAGGCAGAAAACTTCGGATTTTGCAAGAAGTCAGTTAAATGTGGCCGTGTATATAAAATCTCGTAGTCCACGAGTTGACACATGTGATATATGCAACCCATTTCTGCGCTGTAATCGACCAGGTAAAATAATACTCCACTTATTATTTATGAAATAGCCTAATACTTCGTACGAGTCACAACCCAGTTAATAGCTTCGTTTACACGGCCGTGTTAAATTGTATGATTTTGAACGCCATTATAAAGCGGCACGCCGGAATGACAGTTTGGAAAGTACGCTCTTAACGCAGGTACGAAAATAACATAACATTCCAAATCTGTGGATCTGGAGTGTACAGTGCAGTAAATTACGATTTTAGAGTGGCTGGTGCGCTATCGTGATGAAACAAGACCTTTTTTTAGGCAAATGAAGTCGTATTTCCTTCAATTTCTTATGGAATCGGTCTAATAGTTCACTATAGTATTTCCCTGTTATCGTTCTTCCTTTCTACAAAAAGTACATGACGATTATTCCCTTCAAATCTCAAAAATTCGTAGTCATGATCTTTCCGGCCGACGGAGCATCTTTGTTTTCTTCGGAGCAGATTTACCGGAAGAAATTCATTTTTTGGAATGTCGCTTGTACTCTGCCGTATAATAATGTATCCAGGTTACATTAACCGTGACGACTAGAGGCAAAAACTCCTGTGAATTTCACGTGAAGAGGTCTAAACATTGCTTCGACAGTGACAATCGTATGCGCTTGTTATCCATCGTTAGCAATTGCGGTACCCACCAGGCCGACAGCTTTCTTACACCTAGCTTATCATGTAAAATATTGGTTGCTGTTTTATATGACACGCCTACGGCCTCTGCTACTTCACGCACTTTAGTTCGACGATCTGCGGAGAATTATGCCGTGAACCTTTTCAACGATTATCTTGGTAACCACGTTTACCGGGCGGCCAGGACATTCCCCATCAAAAACAGATGTACGACCAAGTTTAAATTCATTTAATCAATATCTTGCAGTGGACGTAGATGGCGAAGGATCCCCGTAGACAACATCCAATTTCGTTTTTAAATCTTCGCATGTTTTTCCATCCAGAAATAGAAAGCGAATTACGGATAGATATTGTTCTTTTTTCATTTTATCGAAAAACATTACTGTTTATTACACATAAATTAATTAATTTAATTAATGTGTAATCAACATAAGAAAATATTATAGTTTAGCTAAATAGTACTTAAAGGTTAAAATATTTTCTTAAATATTTCCATTTTAAATAAAATAAAGTGTTAAAGTTTCCATCAGTGCTCGGCGCCAGTCAGAAAGGTGGTTCTAAAGAAACCCAGATGATTACAAATAAAATTTAACAGCCCCGATAAAATATTGGTAGAAGCCGTGGGTAGTTTAACGTAGTCTGTAATAGACAGAAACAGACAAACTTTTAAACTCAGACAGGATTTTATAGTTATGGAAACGAAAAGTTCTAAAAGATCCTGCAGCTTTAATACTACGTAGTTAGATTAAATCCAGTGTCAAGATAGCGAAATTGACTAGTTGGTAAATAGTTCCTGATATCTTAATTACTGATACAAGTCCAGCGAAGACGTCATTTCCAAAATCAACACAAGGCAGTAAAAATACACGATCCAAGACCAAAGAAACTTGGGTAGCTTGATTCACTAAATTCATCAAGAAATGCACGCAATAAACCGAGCTTGATAAATGTCATATTTACTAAGAAAATTGGACGTCAAGTAAGTGAAAATTTACAAACATTATTAAAACAGTGAGTAAATAAAATTTTTATTTGTTTTAGTTTAAATAATTTTAACAAGAGTTTCAAATTTTAAAATTTTATTATTTTTCGCTAAGTTGCTAATATTACGCCGAAATCACCTTACAAAAGTCGCCTTGATATTAGAAAAATTGTTAATCATTAGTTTTAAAATTTTATTTTTAATGCAATTTGTGTACATGTATATCATTTACTTATATTTGAAATAATAAATGTTTGTTTAAACTTGATTTTGATTTTAGCTCATGCAAATAAATGCAAGTTCGCCAGGTACAGTTATGGGATAATGCTATATAATTTTTAGAAAGGTCTCGACCCTTTTAACAAATTGACAGGTGGAAACCACTTTTAAAATACAAAATTTTATAAACAGTTTAAATATTATGTTTGCTGCATTGTTTAAAGTTAACGCACGCTATCCAATTAATTATTAATAACGAACCAATAGCAACGCAGTAAACTCTACACACGTGCCACACAACCGGTTGCCAAATAAATACTAACCTATTGATCAGTGTGAAATGTAGCCACCTGTTTTTAAACATGGGTACTAACTGATCCAGCCTCGTACGATGCAATTATCAACTGAATAAATAAATAACGAAACATGTAAATGATGCTATATTTAAAAAAGGATAACTGTACTTTTCGCTCAAATTTCAGACATTGCTTTGTTAGTAAAACTGCATTTCAAGCTGTAACCATTCATAACAAGAACTGTTTACTTATATAGTGAAGGCATCATTTTTCTAATAAGCTTTGAGCGTAAACTACAACATATGGATTTTTCAACTATACCATTCGTTTTTTATCCGTTTCATTTATTTTTTCTCGGCAGCCCATATCTTACTTTCCCGCTTCTTGTTTTTTGTTTCTTCTTTTCTTCTTTCCTAACTTAGCCAACTTTCTCTGGTGTCCATTTTTCTAATTCTTATGTGATGTGATAGCTTCGATTTCTCTCTTCGTTTCAAATATTGAACTCTTTCGTTTTTACGTTGCTTAGTAGTTGTTTCTGCCGTGCGGAATTCTGTATTGGAAATAATTCATATTTTTCTTTCTGTTTCTCCAAGGGTTGGAGATTATATCATGTCACAGCGCATCACTGTAGTTTCTAATAGCATCGAAGGACAAACTATTAAAAGGGGTTGTAAATCCTTCTCGATGAGTTTTAAGGTAGTGTCAGCTTCTATCACCACTATAAGCTTGGAAATCTTCAGAGTTGAATTTTTGCTCTAATAGCCTAATATCAGCCCGTACTGGTTAATAAATACCTTGGTATCCTTAGAGCAATGCTTAATCTGAAATTATATACACATTTAGTCCTATTTTCATCAAGAATCCATTTAGATTTAGATATATGTAAAATGAACTTCTGTTAAACATTTCAAACGCTTATTTTCGAGTACTTGGTTTTAACTCCATTTTGAAATCTTGATATATGGTCCAGAAATATCATTTTCGAGTTTTTGTTCAATCGTGCAATTAACTGGCTTTAGCACATTTAATTTTAAATACTAACAGCCTGTTTGTTTTTAAGATAGACAAAGGTGTATGCCAATCTTTACATATCGACTGCTTAATAAGGGCGTAGTTCCTCACTAAATGAAAAATTGTACATTAATTTATGGTAATTCTGATGATTAGATTTTAATATTAGTTTACTTACGTCATCAGTTTTTCATAAAGTGATAGGTTGAAATGATTAATAATATTGGTGGATAATTATGTGTTTCCTTGATAAGCATATTAACTGGTTCCTCAGGCTGGTTTGATGGGAAATACAAGGTTAAATATTTTTGGAATTTGTAAAGCATGAAAATACAATATAATCCGATTTGATAATATATACATTCATTGCAAACGATTTCAAAGGTCATTTTTAGGTAATAGACTTATTTTTCTTAAAAACAGATTAGAATTTTCAAAGTCAAGAGATCTACTGTTTGGAAAATTATTTATAACAATCCTTAAAAAAATTATTTTTGTATGGCGTTATTTTAAAAGGATACTGCCATCCAATGATTTAGTCCTTTTGAATTATTATAAAAATTACAACATTTATACGTTTCTTCTATGGTGTTGATGAATAAGTGAACAATTTAAAAACAGACACATTTGTAGTGTTCGAATTTCTTTGAGTTTATTTTAAGTATTACTAATTGTAAGCTTTTTATCGAAAATGATTTTAATAAACGTTGTATTTACAAAATTCTTTGCAAAGATGGTAAATTATATATTGGAGAAAGTGGAATATCATTGAAATAATAGTTAATGAACATAAATGATACGTTAAGAACGCCAATTTGAAAATTCTAAAATTGCTGAACGTAGTTCCGAAACGGCTCATAATATTGTTTAGATATAGGTTAAAATTATTTCCAGAGAGTCTAAAATTTTCTAAAGAAAACCTAGGGATTAATTTAAACAGCATTTCAAATAATTCAGTTGATTTAAATACCATTTGGCATAGTTTAATTAAAAATATTTATTTTATTTTAATTAAATTGTCAAATTGATTAAATCACTTTAGAGCTTAACAACGGGGATAGATATTTTCTTCAAGGTGTTGGTTCAGGCGTTTTTTGTTTATTTGTTTAGTTGAACTTTTGACCACATTTTAGATTTTTGCAACGTTTAGATTTCAATATTCATCATCGAATTTTGTCTATTTATTGTCTACTAAATCTATTCTTCTTCACCATTTTTTAGAATGCGTGTTTTAGTATCATCACTTCTGTTTTCCTTTACAATATTGTAATCTTGAATTGGCACTTTTAAAATGTCGTAATGTCCTTTTTCTCTCGACTTCTTCTTTTTTAAATTGCCTCATCTAAATCCTTCTTTCCGGCAACCCCTTATAAAGTGGGAATTGATTTTTAGCTGAATGCGTGCCGTTATAAATGATGGCAAGCATCGACTGTAAATTAAAATTTACCAAGTATTGTTACTCAAAGGAACAAAGCAACGATCCTAGAAATTATGTTTACCAGCAAGTGTAGAATACGCTTTTTGTTGTCCTCCAGTAAAATCAATTAAAATTTTGTTTTTTACAGTAATTAGTATATTAAATACGAACAAAAAATAAACATAAATAAAGTTGCAAACCAATCCTTATTCTAATATATCTTTTTATAACAAATGGAGGTCAACCTGTACTGATTGTTTTTAAAGAAAAACTCCTTTTGATCAACATTTGATTGTGGATAAAACAGGTAACTGAACTTAAAGTTGTCCGCGTATCTCTAATTGCACTGTGTAATTTTTATATTTATACGCGACTTGCGATTTCATCATCAATAGTTATACTACAGCGGAGACGATCAAATACTGCCGAATCTATCAATCCAATGGTAGGCAGACTTTGTTTTAATTGCTTCCCAGCGGCATCAACTTGTGAAACTTCCAGACGGTATTGAGGAGTTGGCATTTACTTAGTACCTCCGGAGTGACTCGTACTATAGAACAAATTTACCTTTAGACCATACATTGTGAAGATTCTTTGCCGAACATCTTCGAAGCTAACTTGGTTCTTGTACAAACACACACTCACGCGCGCGCACATTCGCATGCACACGCACGCACGTACACACGCTCGCATGAGCGCACGCACGCACGCATGCACACACACGCGCATGCACATGCATACGTACATGCGTACTCACACGCACGCAAATTTACAAAAACGTAATTTAAACCGTACTTTAATCATTTGCATCACAAAGTTTCTATGACAACGCTTGCTTGCATCTCAATTTATCAATTGAAGAATCATATTGTGAACTATGTCCTTCTCACTTAATTCTCACTTTTTTAAAATGTTTGCTTAACTTATCACGTTGGGGTTCAATTCTTTTACAACTTTGATGTGAATTTGTTTTTTTGGAACATCGTTCATGATTAGTAATAGATGTTTCTACTTTTAATTTTTAAATTTTATGGGCTACAGAAAATGTGTTCCTTCGCCGGAAGAAGTTTTCTTGGAGCCACAACTTGTGTATTTATGTAAATGACTTCAATTTCTCACGGCATATCTTTACTAAAATAAATTTCTATTTAGAATTTAATTCATTATACTACACATGTTGAAGGCAAATCATTTTTAAATTCAGAATGACGTGCAATCAACGTCCTTTTTATGTGAGTTGCGTTTCCAAATACACTTATTGAGAAAGATACGTATATCAAGTAATGTTAGAACCTTTCTCAGACAACTAGTAAAGGAAACATTACAATGGTTCTAATTTAGAAAAAAGAATACTTCCGAAACCGGACGTAAGTGGATGTGTTTACACTAAAGTTATTGTAGCTATTGCTCGCTCAATTGAAGAGCTAATGTAAGCGAGAACCTACGTGGTAATAAAACAAGTATTTTAAGCTTTGCATTTTAATTTACATAAAGGCAAATTCAAATGACTCGACTAGGACATTATAGAGAAACGTGACTTCAGGGTAAGCGATTTTATTTATTATAGTGATTTAGAAAACATTTTAACTTCATATAGTTTTTAATGTATGTGACGTCATATTGTGTAAAATCGACCGTGAACATTGACTAGGAAGGGCGCATAAAAACTATATAATTATAACAAATAAAAACAATCTATTTATCTAAATTTACATGAAATTAAAATTTGGTAAACAAAAAGGTGGTTATTTAAAATGTTCATCATCAATTTGTTATTCTAATGAAATTTTATAACTCTTGTGAGCGCAAAAACTAGGTGTTGGCGGAGATTATAACTCATAGCATTTCACGCAAAATTTGCAAATATTAATGGAAACCAGATAAGTAGATTTACAAATTAGTGCCAGTGCTATATTTACAAAAAATTAATGCTATTGACCAGAAGGTAAGAGGGTTTTGTTTGTTTGAGATGATTTTGAAAATCAATTACGAATAGCTTATATTAAATTCGTTACCTTGAATTGCATCTTAGGTAGGGATATATAATCTATTTTGCATCAACAAACCGTTACTTATAGGTGCCTAAATCTAATTAACTAAAGTTTTACCGGCATCATATGGAGGAAGTCTAGTAACAGTTTTTAAAATAAAAATAAGTTTTTGAAAATAATATGCTTGCAATAGTTATGCAAGCTATTGATTTCTTTTAAAAATATACATAAATACATTTTGCATAGACAGAAAACAGAGCATTAAGGATGGATCCCATTTTCACTTAAATTTTGCGTTAAAAAAAATAAATTATGGATAAAATTTGCAATATTTTCAAATAAATGCGTATCTTTTTGATCTATACACATAACTTTAAACCTACACTCTGACGTAATAGTAACACGTCTGTGATGTTATATTGTAAGGATTGCTTTACTTATCATTCTGTCTAGACGCTACTAGACAAAAAATAGAAATGCTATTTACATCAAAACGGATAATACAGCATATAATCAGGGTTTACGGCAATATATATATATATATATATATATATATATATATATAAAATACAAGGGTTATTGTTAAGTAAGAACATTTGCGCACACAACCCATGTAAGTGATTGGTCGTACACGTATAAAGGGGTAATATGGCCTTACTAGCTTCATTTTTGAAGTGGTTTCAGTTATCCGCTTTGAAAGGCTAAAGCATTGGTCGTGCTGAAATTTGTCATAAACCTGTGGCGGTGTACTGAGAAGATGTTAATAATTAAGGAAATGTACGTCGAGTGGAGTTGATTGTTAATGCAAGACGTAAAGATGTGTAAGGCAAGAGAAAGCGATGCCTTTCTGTTACAGTTAATGACTTACCAAGCAAGGTTACAGTCCTAATCTGTCACCTTTAGACTTCCACGTTTTCTCAAATGTAAGGAAGTGTCTGGGAAGCATACGAATGACTTTCGATGAAAAGTAACAAAAAACGGCTCTATATCACTTAAATAAAAAGGCGTTCGACTTTCCTAACTTGAAGCAAATGTTGGAAAATATATAAACGTTCATTGATATTAAATAGTGACTTTACGTGGGGTACTTTGGATATTTCACAAACTGTACCGGCTACCTACAAAACAATTTTGATTACCTGTCTTCAATATATGTATGAAACTAATTCTGGAAATAGGCATCTGAAGTAAATTTACTGTACCAAATTAAGGAATATAGTTCAAAAGGCTGAAATCGAAATTACACAGTTAGTTGGATTAGCTCATCTGATGGCACTAAAGAGTTTTATCGAGAAATTTACAACCAAAACCTTTATTATCGAAATTCATAAATAAAATACGAAGCAAAATGGTCGCCTGACGGATATTGGTAATATATAGAAGGGCTGTGCCCGCTTACAGGCAATGGGAGAAGCCCAAAATGGAGGCTAAAGATTGGCAGAGACAGTTTTAAGAATAACTAGGGGACAAAAGCCAACTGGACGAAGAGCATGATTAGGAGGTGCGGATAACAAGGATACGTTCAAAAAAATTGCCCAAAGATGAGAAGTAGTCCCGCTAATAACCCAAAAAACTAGGTAAGACTAATAATGTGAAAAGGTAAGCATACATTTCTGCTAGTCGGATCCTCAAAGCCACTATCCAAGTGGCATCATTATGACAAACAAAAGTATCTAAATTTTTCTAAGTATTGGAATCAAATGTTAGTGACGTTACGGATTTTTTTAGTTACGTCACGGGTAAAAATTATTTAAATTTTGCTTTTCAAGTCAGTAGTAGTGAGACCAGGTTCTTTCTTTGCAGGACTCTTTTGAAGGAAGACTTTGTTGGTCATACCTAGCTAAATTAGTTGAAAAATAATAAGGCAATATACCTGCGTAAGCCATATATTACGAATAGAAATAACTGGGTGATTAATTACAAATTAAAATTTTGTACAAAATGAGAGGTTCAGAATAGTTATGTACAAAATAATAACGTAAGATTTAAAACAATTATGTAAGTGTTCTCTAGTACTAAAACAAATATGCACAAGGTGAACTAAATGAAATGATCGTTTAGCTGTTCTTTCGCGTCAACAACAAAGGTAATTAAATATTGAATTTTAATTCGTAAAGCTCCATCAATATATGTATTTAATTATTGTTGGTA
Source organism: Phrixothrix hirtus (assembly GCA_024586415.1). NCBI lineage: Eukaryota > Metazoa > Arthropoda > Insecta > Coleoptera > Phengodidae > Phrixothrix > Phrixothrix hirtus. Next base: position 1,061 of record JAHWXV010722037.1, on the reverse strand, counting down.
GCATCGGTTTGTTTCGGCTAGTGTTAATTTTAGCAATGGACGTATGATACTATTGAATTAGTATAAATGAAATTAATTAATTAGCACTTCTCCTGAAAAGGCTTTCAACCAACGGTAATTAATTTCTACAGGCCTTAAACAAATGCTAGAATGCTTTTGGAAGTTGTCTAATAACGGATCTCGCATCGATGTCTCTTAGATCGATACATAAACGATTTTTAATAATCGACCTAAAGGATTTTATACGCTCCTGTCCCAGATACCTTTTACGGTCTGTATAAGCTTTTATGGAACGAGCAACCAAAGGCGGTGTTTACGAGCTTTTTATGCAGATCTGTCAGATTTCTCTGCCGAGTCGTACGTCCAACTGCGGCGGCACAAATAAGACGGACCTCACACAATGTATGATGGTGATTTTCAGGATACATCAGTTACTTTATCGCCCAAGCAACTAATTAACTGAAGGATCATGACTAACTCTCGGCGACGATGCCCATTGCCCAAGCAACAAAGCACAGTCAACGTCAGTGGCAAGATCGACAAACTTCTAAGCGTAAACTAGGTTATATATTTTAAATCAAAGGTTAATTCATTAGGCGAGCCCCACCATGAACGTGGAACTCGATGTTTACGACTTCGCGGTCGGATGCGGAGTACGCTGGTTTCGTAATTGAAGTCCCCGGCTTCGCGGTCAGAATCGAAGTCCTTACGGCTTCGCGGTTGGATTCGAAGTTACCTAAGCGTTCTTGCGTCGCTCTTTATATACTAATTTAGGACGTGGTATCTTTATTCCACTAGCGTAACTTATTTGCTATTTCATTCATTTACTATAACTTCTTGTAACATGTTAATGTTTGAAATGGTAACATCTTATTTGATATATACAATTACTTACTTATTTTAACTAAATACACTATTTGTAGTTTGCTTATTTCTAATTAGGCGAAAAAAGTCAAGAGGCCTTTTTTATTAAAAAATGGTATACCATTCATAAAATAATTTTTGTTTTTAAAAAAAGCAGTGGCGTACCATTCTTCCCAATCAAAATAGTTAAGGTAAAA
>JAHWXV010721935.1:0-10613 GCA_024586415.1 Phrixothrix hirtus | reverse complement strand
TATATATATATATATATATATATATATATATATATATATATATATATATATGTATGTATATATATATATATAATTAAAATTTTTTTAAAGTCGGAAAAGGCACAAATATATATATATATATGTGTGTCTTTTACATTATCCTTTTAATTAAAATATTAATAACGTAATAACAGTAAAATCCGCGAAACTGTATCAGTTTTTATAATCGCGATTTGGATGTTATAAGGGTACCTTTACACACCTTGAAGATAAAGAAATTATGTAAAGTTTCCCAACAAGATTGAATTTTATTGCATACGCTAATGTTTTTGTATACCTTAATCTTAAGCTAAATGCATTTTCAGGTTTAATATTATGTGTGATAACATTTTTTCTAGTATTATATTTCTAGGTTTATTTCCTCATTTTGTTAAATTTCAAATATCGTTGATTATGAGTCAATTTTTGTTAATTATATAAATAAGTAAACAATGCACATTAAAAGAATAGTCGAAAATTATAAAATTAGGACATTGCATTTAAAAATACTTTTTTATTTAAAATTTCATTGAAATAATTTCAATGAATAAATTATTTTTAAATGTGTGTCCAAATTTTAAATTTTTTACTATTCTTTTATTGTGTTATATATTTATTTATATAATTAACAAGAATTGCCTCATAATCAAGGATATTTGAAATTTAACAAATAAAGAAAGTGGTAAACCAAGAAATACAATATTAGAAAATATTTTATCCCACATAATATTAAGTCTAAAGATGACCTTAGGGTTAAAAAATATGAACAGGTTACCTTATATGATAAAATATAATATTTTTGGGAGAATTTGCATAGTCTCTTCATTTTTATTAACCACCCAACGTTTTTAAACACTAATTAATTCAACAATGGTTCCCCTACATTATTCGCTTACACCTAGTTTAATTATATTATCCTTTCCCACCGCGCCATCGTGTTAAAATAATGATTTTTTACTATTAATATGAATTTATAACGGTGTAAACAAACATTTGGAAACCAAAAATATTTTTGCCACGACATGGAAAATTAAAATCTTTAAATATTGTTCTTTTCGCGCAGTGTATCAGGAATATTTTTCAACAAGTAGCTCTATATAGTTTTCTACTTTCCATATAGTCCTAATATTCCCTGTTCAGGAAAGCAGCTACTAATAGTCTGTTGAAGTTATTCTGCAAAAACACCGGTAAGCTTATCGGTTTTCATTTTAAGTTTGTAAATAAATAAAAATTGTAAGTGAGTATATGATGATAATTTAGCTCAATGGATCACAATTTTTCATTAAAATTTGGCCGATGTGGCCATGTGTGCTCTTTCTTCAGAAAATGTCACTTTTCCTGTGAGGTAATTGATTATTTTACATTTTTCCGCCAGTCTTTATGTTTGACATTATTTTTGAGGCTAAAAACATTTATTAAACCACTGCATAGTTTCCTGTTGGGACTCAGGATTACATTAATGGACATAGGTTTCAGTTTGTATCACTATTTGGCACAATATGTACGGATATTTTTTCAGTAAATCTAAATTCCTTAAAAAGGCGCCTGGCAACCTTTCAGTTCATAGGTTTAAAGTCTGCCTAACACATATATCATTCCAATGTTCTCATGCAAAACGAATAGGGGCCGTGGTTCTGATATCTTCAAAGCTATAGCGATCGCTGCTATCTTCAAGGCCATTGTCTCTTTCTGTGTAATTCAGAATTTGTTGCATTTTTCGACACTCCTGACATTGAATCATATTCTGCTGATCACTACAACAGGATTCTATTGAGCAGTATTTTATTTGATACAACTTGGGTTCTTTCTCGTCAAACACCGTCAGTATCCTTCACGTATAGTTTTCGGCGTGTGGCCTTTCAAAGTTAAGAATATAGTATTCTTAACTTTGGAAGTGTAATAGTTACACCTTGGTGCTCAAATTTAGTTACATTTAATTTTGGTGCTAATATAATACATGAAAAGGCAACGATATGTCATTTATGGAGGTATACTTCTAAGACAATTAGCGCATTGCACGGCATGTTGCTTGATATAACAAAAAACGACTGCATATAGTTTTGAATCCTTTACGTGTAATATAGAATAGAATTCTCACAAACTATTTATGTTACATCTAATTCGATAACGTAGTTCCTTTTTTCTATTTGCTGTCAAAGTTGCACGTCAAAGCTCGGCATGGTATCTGCGAATAGTAAATTCCTTTACACAGTTCTAAAAGACTTTAAATGTATTTTTAACTAACTGTGCGGTTGATAAGATACTGCATTATATTTAACAACACTGAAAGGCAGTGCGACTAATATAACTGCATTATCGTTTTTGGTTCAGCTAAGCCGTTGGAAGAATTTTGCTCGATCACCAATATCACCATATCCCAACAAATCAAAATTTCTTTCTTCAATCATAGCATAGTGCCATTTTCAACGATCGCCACTCTCTATTTCTCCCATAATTGGAATCTGAGTAATGCCGGTATTACTATTAGTGCCAGTGTTGGGGCCACTTACTTACTTATAGAGTTAGATTTATAACATCCCCAGGTCCAATTCTATAACTCATAGTTAACTCCAATTGTGATTGGATAGGGCCTTAACAAGGAATCCAACTACATAGTGACATTGTTATAATTAACTATATTACATAAAGCTTGATTTTAGGGTTCTAGAAGCTTTGGAAAAGATATCATAAAAGAGTTACAAATAAAAAGCATAAGTAATAAGTCTAAATAGCTTGAATATACTGTTTCAACATTTTTTACTTTATAATAATCCATATCTATGGAGATGACATAATAATCATGAATTCTATAGTGATAACACTTAATCAAGGTTTTAAGCGTGTGGAAGTAAAAACGGGCGGGCTAAAGATTGATACTAAAACACCAACATACCTTAAAGACATATCCAAAGTAGACGCGAAAATTACGGAAAAGTTCTAATACCCCAATAATTAAATTAGAAATCAAGCATTAAGGGAAAGATTAGAAACACACCAAGACCTCCTAAAGTAAATGTGAATCTACAATCAAAGATCATAAAGACAAGAATTCGCAAAATCGTGGAAGCAGTTAAAATGTTGGACATACAGTAATAAATACGAAAATTCTAATATCAACTAATAAATATATGCGCCATACTCAAATATTGAAACAAATTTAGCCCCCAGAACAAGATTTGGAGTGTTTCCATCAGATTATTTATTTAATAATTTATTTTATTTGTTAAGCAGTTTTTCATAAGGTATAACTAGACGATTGAACTTTACCGACAATAATTAGGTACATTTCCTTCTTTAATTTCATGACTACTATACTTCATATCGTAGACACCATAAACTCAATTCCTCCTTTAATTGTTACAGATTCAGAAGCATTATGCCACAACATCGATTTAATACCATAAACCAAATAGGTACTTCAAAATGTGTTCGTTTTAAAAAGATTAGATATGAAAAACTAGAAAAGTCAAAACTGCAAAGAAGGTTTATGGGCTTCAAAGCTTGGGTCCTGAAGGAAACTTTCCATTAATTTACCTTTTTAGTGAAATTAGTGCTATGGAAACAATGATATCTGCATTGAAGCCAAAAAAAGATATCTGACCTTTGATAAAACTTAAACGAACTTTTGAAGTTTAATCCAATAAAACTGAATGTCGAAATGCACCATATTTCAATTTTTCAATGGAGCGAGTGGTAAAACTTCAAGCAACGAGGAAAGTTGTTTGACCTAGTCAGATATTTTCAAAAATAAGCACACCTTTCTCTAACTCGTTAATTTCGATAAGTAGATGCCCGTACAAAAGTATCTCATAACTATTGCTATGATAGATAAGAGTAGCACGAATTTTTCTTGAAGCAAAGGAGTCTGATCAAATATGATTTTGTAAGGGGATCGATTGCATGCTCGTTAGAAATAAATCTCCAGTTAATTAAACTTTTTTGGTTATTTAAGTAGTATGGATGCAATTCTTAGTTTATCCTATAAGAACAATTTTCCTTAGTCAATCAATATCTTTATGAATTTAAGAAATCAGAAACTTAGAAGGGTATCTAATATCTCAGGTATTTTAATTTTGGATGTCGTTCTAAGAAGAGCTTTTGCTAATTCGTAGGGTTTAAGATAACCTGCTCTACAAATATAGAAACTAGCGACTGAAGGTTTTCGGGGGTAATGATGTGAGATATATTGAAAGAGTTACTGTTATCTAGAAATGTTAGACAAACACAGAACTAAGCCACGTATATCATTTGTTTATTAAAAAATTACTCGATAATTCACCCACTCATAGTTTACTTTTCAATACAAGGAAATAACGTACCTTTTCCACAGTGGTGTTTGTAATCACTTATAGCCTAATTTAATTTTATTTAATAATTAGACTAAAAGAAAGAAAAATGTTTTAGTTTAATTAGTTATTGGTTTCTTGTACCATGTGCTGCAATTCTATGCACTACTAGTTTTATTCATAAAAGTAACTTTGTGAACTTAAAGCTTTTTCAAAATTGACTACTAGGTTTTTCGTGCAACCCTGTACATACATGCGTGCTAATAGATGCAGTAACACCTCTTTGTTCTAACCTGTGTGTCATAACACAAGCAAATACCTGAAATAAGGTAAACAAATATGAAATAAGCCTTATATCTTATGCATGTTATAAATTAGTAACTGGCTAAAACAGCTTTTCCTTTTAATTTTATTTAGAAAATTTGTAAAATATTAAGCAATCTTGGCTATAAAATATCGATTTTCAAAAACGTCACAAAACTTTTATTCTGATAAGCTATATAAAAGTGTAATTAACTCTCTAATTAGTTCCTCATAAATTCGGTCGGAAAATGTAAAATTTTTAAAGACCATCCTTTCTTATAATTTCTGATCACTGAAAAGGCTCCAGTTAGATTAAAATAAAGTTGCGGACAAGTTTCAATAGTAATGTATAAAGCATCCATTCTGTTTGATACTTTATAAGAAGATTCCAATTATCTTAGATTAAAACCATCTTAATTAGTAGTTCAACATTTTATAAAACTAATTTTAACTTAAATACGCTGATGTATTCTTCTAAAAACTTAATTTGCGTTATACGCTATTAAGATATTAATAGATTAGATCAATAAACACACCTTGTTGTATAACGAAGGGTAATCGCTGAGTTTTTTCTGTCAATAGTAGTAAGTTTAACCAAAATGTTTCTATTTCTGTTTAAGGAATAACCTTAATCCATTATTTTGTATCCTGACTAGGTCGTTCTGCTATTAATATAAATTTTATTGTTGCCTTTAACATTATATTTACTTTCATCAATATCACCAAACCTATCTGTTGTTGAACGTAAGTTTTGCTTAGGCATTTTACTTAATTATTATTATTGTGTTCAGTTATGGTACGTGTTCTTCTGCTATTTCATACAGCGTATTTCCTCTATATATAATTAAATGCCTAAACCACAAATTAAGGTTATTGGCTTTTTCTTTCTTAAGGTGAAAATGATTCATATCCAGGCATCCTTCCTTCGTATTATTTTCTTAAAATCTTGACAGTAATTTTATTGATTCGTTATCGATTGCACAAATAATGCTTGGCAGATCGTTATATCATTAATAATAATTCACTGTTAATTAAGCTGCCATTAATTATTGTTGTGTATCGAATGCTAATTTGGTCTGCTATAAAAGTATACCAAACTTGGTATTAATAAGATGTTCTGCTTGACATCCATTGCTAGAATCATTTGTTCTTAAAAATATAAGTTAATACATTTGTTTTTTAATTGACTACCTTTTTAGAATAATATTTTCTTCATTCGCTATTGGTGCTTAAATTCAAAATTTATTTTTCGTATTATGTTTCCCTAAAAGAAATAGTCTTGTATCCACAAAGTCCTGTTTCTCCAATTTGAATCAGAAGTGTAACAATTTACAAAGCAATGGAAAAAATTTTTAGAAAATACCATCGAAATACAACTAAGATCAATTCTAAAATTTATCTTATTTTAAATTATATTTACTTTCGCTTAATTGAAAACAGTAACACGTCATATTTTCTCAGTTACCACTGAATTTTATAATAATTTTCTTGGATTTTCCTAAATATTACAGCTTGCTATGTTTTAAATTCAGCTAACTAGAAATTTCGGCTTTGTGATTTTACCTTTCCTTTTATTTACCCCTTTACCAGATTAAAACAGTTAATTTAATTGTGTTTGAGCTACGTTAAATATCAACCATTATTTTACCTAAACTGCCCCTTATCTAGCTAATATTTAGCTGAAGAATAAACGTGCTTGGAATTTTGAAAGTCTTAGCAATTTCGGGACTTATTTCGCCTAACAATCCCCCATTGAAGATGATTGATGGTACATTATAATTGCTAATGTCGTAGTTTCCTATCTAGCAAGATTTCTTCCTTTTTGAGTTGTTTTGTAGTTCATTTATTTGCTTATGATTTGCAAAAACGTTTTATTCCATCAACTAGCTCATTAGAAAGCTGCTAGCGTAAATTTTGGACTGGTTAGTACACTTTTTCGTAGGTATTAACTTTTATTGATCAAACTTCCTTTATACTCTGCTTGTGTATTTTTTAGAACACAGGTTTATCGGAATTCAAAATTTATACGCTTGCGCTACTGAAGATTCATCTCATTTTTTCTCCCAAACATTTTATTACTAGTTTTCGAATTATCAGCACGTATTTGTGAAACACAATATAATTTGGTTTCGCTGACGGATGCTCATTATGGGCGTATAACCTTTTAAAATCCTTTTATCTAAAGTAAAATTAATTTGTATCCAACTATTTCAAATAATAATGGCTATCTCATAATATTTCCCATTTGGTACAAAATTTTTTTGATGTTTCGTTTGGATTACAAGGTAAGTAATGTTTAAATTTATTAAAATTCTTCAGTTATATGAGATCTCATAAAGATTTGAATTTACAATCTTATGAAATATAACCATTGTTTCCTCCCTATTCTAGTCGGATACTATACTTATGCATTTAAAACAGAATATAATGAACACGATACAGGCTCCAAAGAGGATGACAATTCGGACGTAGATGTATCTCTTATACCGACAGAAGCTGAGAATTACTTGGCAAGAGATAAAGCAATAAAATGGAGTAAAGTACCTCCACCTGAAACCAAAACTAAAAAGCATAACGTAATTGCCCACTTTCCCGGTTGTAAAGGCGTTGCAATCTATTACAAGTCCTTTAGATTCTTTCTTTTTCTGTTTCAACAAGTCTGTCTTGCAACTTATTATAGAAAATACCAATAGATATATTATTTCACCAGTAAGAGAAAAATTTGACCGAGAATGGGATTCCCGTTTCGTAACAGAAAGTGAAATCAAAGCTATCTTAGCAATTTTGATAGTCGGTGGTGTTATGAAGTCATCCCATTTGAATTTTAACGACATGTTTTCAGTAGATAATATGGGAAATGAATTTTTCTATACAACAATGAATAAGACACGATTTCTATTCATATTACGCTGTAATAGGTTCGATGACCAAAATACGAAACCCGAAAGACTAAAATGTGATAAGTTAGCAACTATGCGAACTCCTTTCGATTATATTGTAAACAAATACGCTTAATTTTTCATTCCAAGTGAATACTTGACTATTGATGAACAATTAGTGCCATTGCGTGGAGGTTGTAATTTCCGCCAATATCTTCCATCTAAACAAAATTTTTGCTGTAAGAGACGCTAGAAATTATTATAATCTTAAGATGGAGGTATATTTAGGAACACAACCTGAAGGTCCGTACAGAGTTAGTAATTTTCCTGAAGCTTTTGTCATTAGATTCATATCTCTCATAACAAAGTCAGGCAGAAGTGTAACCACAGATAACTGGTACACCAATGTTCCATTAGCGAAACGTTTGTAGCATAACCATAAATTGCCTCTAGTTGGAACACTTCGTAAAAATAAGAAGTTGATGATGCCTCAGGAGTTTCAATCAAATAAAAGGAGACCTGTAAATAGTACTATATTTGGTTCTACTAAAGCAATGCCAATGATGTCGTATGTTCCCAAAAAAGGTAAAGCAGTTTTATTCGTTTCCACACTACACAAAGCTGTTGTTATTGATGAAGAATCCGGGAATGCAAATAAACCGGAGCAATTAACATTCTATATCCCGACCAAAGACGGCGTGGATACTAATGACAAACTATGTGCACTTATAATATTGAAAGAAGATCAAGAAGATGGTCTATGGCCATTTTCTTTCATTTAGTTAATGTTTGTGCCCTAAATGCATTTATAATATATAGTTCTAATAATAAGTGCGATCTTATAGAAAGAACAGAGTTTTTGAAGAAATTAGGACGGAAATTGGCAAAACCTTTTCGACGGGAGCGAATAGATATCTCTCATATACATAGAAAAATTAGAAAACGCCTAGAAAATACCTATGAAGAAGAAAAAATTGACATACCAGCCAATGTGGAGCCAAAGACTAAAAAAAGATATTTTATCTGTCAACGATCAAAAACTAAATCAAGCAGAGTATTATTTGCCACAAACACGTATACCAAGATCGCCAAAGAAATTTGTGTTCTGAATGTTATGAAAAGTAAAAGCAATAAAATTATACTTTGTGAACTGCTAAACAATGTTTCTATTTTATGGTATAAATATCAATGTATTTTTCATTATTGATATGGGTTACTTTGTAAATCAAATTATGAGAAGTCAGTATTGGTTCATTTAAATATAAGTACAAATACTTTTCTATAATTTTTTTCAACACAACTATTAAAAATACCCCTATTAATCTCTTGGCGACAAATTGCACCACGCGGCAACTAACGTAATCAAATGCACGCGACTACTTAAAGTTAAAAGAACAAGTATTTTATTTTACATTCTATTAAATTTGAAAACAAGTCTTGTACTTACTAAATCTCTAAATTCGCCATAAAACTCTTATTTACTGTACTGAACAATATCTAGAAAATCTTAAGGTCCTGTATGCCGGCTAAACATGTCTAACCACAAACCATAAGATATAAGCTGCAAACACGTCTTTCAAGGTGCTGTGTTCTTTGAATCGATGATTACATCAATTCAATGATGTAGTCTATTCGTACAACTAAAATGTAATACAATAGTTAATTTCGACACAAATGCGCTGTCACCCTATATTCCAGGTCTGAGATCAATTTTTACAGAACTAGGTGTCAGCCAAATTCCCTAAAGCAGACTGTGGGCCTGAAATCTGACATTGCACGAGCATCGAATAACTTTTTTGTATTCGTTTAAGCATATTCCGAGAAAACACTAATTTAGTTTACATTTTTGAGGTTAATTTTAATAGTTGTCAAATTAGATGTATAAATAGAAAAACTTCTATATTTAGTTATATACCATTTTTCTGGTTATGTATTTAAAAAAAGAATAAAAAACAAATTGTTGCACTTACTTTAATCTGCATTGCTTGTTCTGTTTGTTTTTGGTGGCTGTGGGTTCAAAATGAGGAATTTCCCTTGGCCCTCTTGGACTAGAACTGTTATGCAGTTATTTCGCCATTCATACTAGAAGTTTTCCGAATCTAGAGGAGTTCCACCGCCAGTAGGGATTTTTAACGTGCCTAGTATCACATTAACATGGGACCTACGATTTTACTTCCTTATCTGAGAAGAACGCATGTTTTTTTAATTTTCCTCCGCTGAAAAATTTACCGTCTTTGATCTGGTTTGAATCCGCGTCGCTTAAGTGTAGAGGAATACATGCTAACCACTACACCGATTGGGGCCGGGTCAGCTTAATACCAGTATACATACGACAACATATTAATAATAGCCTAGATAGCTTTAATTTCTGAACACAAATTTTCATAAACAGCAACTTCCAAATGTTACTTAGAAGGTTAGTCGAATATTTTCCTCAAAAGTGAACGCATTGCTGTGTAATAAAATTAAAAAGGCTAATGTCGCCAAAATTATGAGAATCGAAAGAATTCAGCATCTTTCGATAAATAAGATTCATTTTTAAAAGGGTAAATGGCGAAGAGATTTAAAAAAGCACATCTAAAATACTTAGCCACATCTACCCTTCCTAAGTAAGAATGCAAAATGGGTAACGTCGCTCCAGAGAGGTAAATCTTCAAGTGAACTAGAAGACCGATTTCTATTTCTATCCGGAGAAAATATCAATATAGTTCATAACTAGATATTATAGATTGTAGAATTGGGTTAAAACATATATCTAAAACAATAAATGCTTCATATGAACGTGGAAATCACACAATTAACTTCGGTTGGAATATGAAAATAAATTCTGCAAAATTAATTTCAAAACGTTTAAATGCGGATACGAAAAGAGCAAGACGGGAGGTGTCACGCTCTATTTACACCTTGAAACGTCCGAATTCAACGACGGAATTCAAAACCCTTGATTTAAAATCTACCGTCGCGCGCATACGCGGACGACTACCAGGTGAAATCGTCGATGTTAGAACCATAGGCGTAGTTACGTAGAATAAGATAGAAGTGTTTTATTTAATATATTTAATTTGGATGCTAAATGCTTTATAATTATAAACAAACTATTGCCCCCATTGAACAAATTGAGCGAAAC
>JAHWXV010721932.1:0-14439 GCA_024586415.1 Phrixothrix hirtus | reverse complement strand
CCTGTAGTTTATTTTGATTGGATTCCATTTCCTCTTTTAATGCATTTTGGCCTGACTTAATTTCATTTTGCAATTTATTTTGATTGGATTCCATTTCCTCGTTTAATTTGCTTGTAATTTCTTTTTTTATTGCATTTTAGCTTGATTCAATTTGATCCTGTAGTTTATTTTGATTGGATTACATTTCCTCTTGTATTTTACTTTGGTTTGCATTAATTGATAACATTTCCTCTTTTAACTTGTCTGTAATTTCTTCGTCCAATTTATTTTGGTTTAAATTTTTGGATATCATTTATTTTCGTACTTTAGTTTGATTTAATTTCATTTCTTCTTGATTGGAATCCATTTTTTCTTGTAATTTAGTTTGATCGGATTCCATTCTTTCTTGATTAGAATCTATTTTTTCTTGTAATTTAGTTTGATTGAATTTCATTTCTTCTCGATTGGAATACATTTTATCCTGTATCTTTTGCAACATTTCCATCAAAGCCTCCATATTTTGTTTTTCGGCGCTTCTTGTTACTGGCATATAAAAACAATCAACACTAACTTTTAGTTAATTATAGTCTGTGAGTTCAACTTTTAAAAACAAATCCGACACCTGGCACCAATGCAACGAAACTAGTTAATTGTTTTTTAAAAGTTTATTTATATTCACTAATACTACACTTATATATTTTAATATTATTTATTTCACAATCTACTAACAGCAAACATTTATATTTCTATTTATGTATATTTATATCAGTAATGAACAGTACAAGCTTCTAACAAAAATTAAGCTAAGAGAATTTAATCTGCTGTTTATATAGAAAAGAAATTTTAGAACAATAGAAATAAAAGATTCAAGAATATTACTCATAATAATGATGTAATAATTTGTTAATGCTATGACTCATTGCTGACCTAACTAATTGACAGGTATCGGTTACCGCATCTATTATAAAGAAAACATTGTAGATGATTCTGGAATTTTCCATTTATTGTTTCTAATTTTTGTTACAATATTCAATTTTGGCTCAGTTTTCGAAACAATCTTTAGTATGTTATTTCTTAAAAAGTAATTGAGATGAACTTATTAAATGTAGTAAATCGTTTTTAGACATAGTCTTCTTTGGCCTAGTGTGATTATTTTGCTTAAAATTAATTGCAGTGCGAAAAACAACCGACAAATGCAAATTGAATTTTTTTGCAAACTTTTTAAATGGACGCCTTGTCTATTACATAAAATAGAGGTCATAAAATAGTATGCTTTTATTTCGTATAACATTATTGGGTCACATGTTATTAATTCAGTTAGAATTTGATTTGAATGGTATTCGATTTTAAACATTGTGAAAAACTTTTCGGCACCTCCAATTTGAATCAAGGTTAAAATCAAACAATCTGAACGAATAGATGCCGACACATGTGACTTGGCATCACGTGATGCGGAAGAACAGATCGGATTTAAACTATCCAGTCGGGTCGGAAAGTTCTGGTCCTTATCACTATGTGCAATGAATCTTTTTCAAAATGTAGAACTCAATATTGATTTTCTCAAGATTTGGATTTACATCTCGATCAAATTATTAAGTATAACGTAATGAATTAATTTGGCTGTAGTATTCCGAGCTCTAGAATCCATTTTTTCAGTTTTTATATTTGTCTTCTAAAAATGTTTGTTAATATCAGCATATTTATGCAATTAACTAAATTGTAAAATAAACGTTTTGAGTGAGACTGAGATTCGCGCCATCGCAATGATAATTCAATTCGAAGAGCAAAAGTTATATTTTTAAGACTTTTGATCATTTTCAACATCATTTTTATTGATATCTGGGTTCAGCGCACCGATTTTTTTCGAACAAAATTTTCATTTATCATAGGAGGTTCTGGTTTTAAATAAACAGTTTATATACGGGTGATTTTAAAATATAGGACAAACTTGGGCCATACACGCGGGGGTAGTTCTAAATCAAGAGAAAAAAATTCTTTTTGGTTTCGAAGAAAAACGCCATTAAAATAATACCAATAAGTTGTTTGAGGATCCCTACAGTAGCCGAACAACCGAACGTGTCGTTTTAAGTGAATAAACTACAAACATACGACGCGGTTGTTATGTCATTCTAAATTACAACATGTAAATAAATGAGGGATATTATTTGAATAGAGCTTCGCATTGTTTACAAATTTTGTACGAAATGTTAAATTATCAGAATTTTTGGATTTTATTAAACGCTTTTACAATTAGCGTCAATGTTTTTCGTTAATTTGGTGCAAAGCGTGAGTTTACTTATCGTCCATAAGAAATACTAGCTTTGATGCGGCTTTTTGAGTTATTGGAATTGTTCTAATTATTCAAGTCGCTTTTTATTCATTGTATTATTGATTGCAGTATTAATCGATAATTTGTTACCCATTGCATTTCTGTAAATTAAACTTCAAACACTTACATTATTATTAACTGCGTAAAATTTGAATGTATAAAATGTAGGTCATAGAATCTAATTGAGAATATCCTAGTGTTTGGGCCAAATAAACAAACAGATGTAGTAATTTGATATTAAAACAACTTTTTGCGCTCCCATCATGTTTTTAAATATCTACCGATTATGTTGATTGCCACTTTCTGATGTATTTCCCGGACTGTTAGGATTGTCATCGTCACGATTATATTTCGTAACAAGTACGTTATTGTTCATAAGTACTGTAAATGTTTGATATTAATTTGTTGTAATTGACTATGGTTGTCGTTAGCGCCAAAAATAGTGTACGACACACGATCTTTAAGTGTCTTAGTACAATAGGTTCCGAAAATTAGCAAAACTCGACCCTTCTGGTCTCATTTTTCTAACTTTTTCACGACTTGTTCTAAGGCATTTACTGATCTTGTATCGTCATACACCATTACGACACGTAGTAGAAATTAGATTTTGTGTAGACAATTCATTTGTATATTCATTTTCCAGCGGTTCCCAAAAAGTGGACATTTTCAATTTTTTTTTTATAGAAGTATTCTATTTTATGTAATTTCTTGTACAGTACCGTATTAAAGTTTGTCGGTGGATTTTAAAATCACTCTGTATGTTTACATTTGTTTCTTCAATTTCTTTGATAATTTCATTTATTTGTTATTTTAAAACTATAAGAAACTATATTTTCGAACGGTGAAATCTTATCTTTAAATAAATATGTACCATGTATAAAAATGTTTTCCTATTATTATAACTATCTTAGATCTGTAAGTCAGTGATCTATAGGTACATGAACTTTGTGATTGTTTTTTAAACCGTATCGGCTAAGTTTGCAATCATTGTTATGCTTTTTAATTCGTGATTTTATCTGTTGGTTTGTATTCATTATTTTATGAACATGTTATTTTTCTTTCAATCTTTTTTTGAAGTATCAGGTAATTTGTTTTCAAAAAGTAAAATGTGTGCTTTTTCATGTATGAAAGCGAGTAATTAAGCATAACTTATTTATTCTGTAAGTATAAAATAATGTATGTACCTACTATATTTCTAATGTGCAGTTAATGCACCAAATTAAGAAAATTTTTAAAATTATACTGAAGACAATAATAAATTATATTAATAATATAAAGAGAGTAATCTTTTAGAAAGTAATAAGGGTTATGCTACGATAAATTTGTTAAAAACAAAGAATTTCTTTTATTCGTATATTAGTTCAACATAAAATGAAATTTAAAATTTTTTATTTTTCTTAGATTTCTAAATTATTTGGAACCCACCTAATTTATGATATGTACATAAGTACTTCTTTATTGACTGATTTTAATTTTGTATCTATTTAATAAAGTACCTAATTATACAAACATCTACAAATTTAACCTTATCACAAGTTGTAAAAGGATCAAAGGGGAAAATAAGTGTATGACCGCAAGATCAAGAGTTTTATTCCTCAAATTAAGAAATATTCGTTTATTAAATTACATTTTAACTACTCGTGTTGTTTTCATGTCCTTAATACATAAATGTGGGAGTCACAAGTAGGTGTGAATGAAATGACTTCATCTAGTTTCGCAAATGGCAAATAGAGTGCAAGTTTATTTAATAAATTAATAGATTACGTAAAAAGTTCATATTAATTCAGATAGAAGTAGGGCATTTGGTTAAATAAAAATAAATACCATGTTGTCAGAGGTGGACAGGATGCCTTAAGGCAGCCCGATCAATATTTTTACATACAGTTTGTATGATTATAAGATGTAGCTACCGATCTGGGCTTCTCTCTTAATTATTAATTAATGACAATTGATGCTGATAGGTGGCGTCCCAATAACCTAAACTGTTGCTCATAGATTAAATAAGGCTGTTACTTTTATACAGATAGCTGATAGCGACCGACGGACAGGTGTTCAGTTTTATGTAAAATAACTCGTTTTTAATATACAATTTACCTATTTAATTCTGCTTATGATAAAACTAGCTGCAAGAGGTGTGATGTAGAAAAATTGGATTTCGTTGTGAGTTTTTTTTATATAAAACTACAATCGAAATAAAGAGTTACCTGTCCAATGCATACTAATTTTAGAAATTTAAATTTTTTGCGACATCTCGAAAATAAGGTTAGTGGTGTACGAGGATAATTTGAGAAGTTCTTGGAATGACTTATACGCGGCGCTAGTAACGACAAGTTGTTTATGTTATTTTAAAATTTCATCTTTCAATTGACATCTGGCAAACTCGTTCTGTATGAAAAAAGTGCTCACAAAGGACGCCAAACGTGTATTGTCAAAATGAAGAAAACAGATGTTCGTTCAGCGATCAAGTTTTTTGTTTTGGAAGGTTTATCGGCGACGGAAATTCTTGAAAGGTTACAAAAAGTGTTGAAGGAATCTGCACCATCGTTTTCTACTATTTCAAAGTGAAGTACAGAACTTAAACGTGGCGGTACCTGCGTGGAAGACGATTCCCGTAGTATACGCCCAAAAAGAGCTACAACTACAGAAATGGTACAAAAAATATGTGATATGGTCCTTGCAAGCAGGCAATTGAAGGCTGCTGAGTTAGCTAAGGCTGCCGACATTTCAGCTGAACCCGTTTACCATCTTTTAACACAAGATTTGGAAATGAAAAAACTGCGTAAGATGGTTCCCTCATTTGTTGACCGTCGATCAAAAAAGCTTTCGACTGCAACTTTTTGGCCGTTTCAATAAAGAAACATTTTTTACGGATATTTGTAACTATGGATGAAACTTGGATACATCAACATATACCGAAAACAAAACAGCAGTGGAGGCACTAGACAGAAGCTGGTTGTTCAGCTCCGAAGTCAATTTCAACAGCTGGTAAAGTCATGGCGTCAGTATCCTGGGACTCAAACGAAATTCTTTTCATCGATTACTTGCAAAATAGTCGAACCGTTACTGGAGCATATTATGCAAGTCCTCTAGACAAATTAGATAAAAATATTAAAGCAAAAAGACCTGATTTATCAACTACCTCACAAGTGGGCGAAGTGAAGTATGAATTTTTGGAGCATCTGCCTTATTCTTCGGATTTAGCATTGTCAGACTTCCACCTTTTTCCAAATTTAAAAAATGTATCTGGAAAGCATTTCAAGCTTTCGAACGGTCATTACAAGGAAGAAGTAGAATTACTGGAAAAACGTTGCACTAAGTGTATTATCGTTTTTGCAGATTATCTTGAACAATAAAATGAGTTTTACGATTATAAATATGTTATTTCATTTTCGTTTTGAGAATTTTTCAAATTATCTACGTACGTACTACTTATTAAAGAGTGCATGCGTTGTTCTTTATGGTATTGGATTCAAATTCAAACGGGAGCAATTAGTTTTTTAATTTTATTCATATTTTTTTTAATTATTTCATTTCTTATTTCAATATCAAACTACAAATATATGCATATTGTAACTTTTATGAATCTATTAAAATTGTAAATTTATAAAGATGCTATTATTTTATATAATGTACTTATCAACTTTGGGTTTAGTTACCATTAATTTGAATTAATTAATTTGATGTAGGTTTAGCTATAATAATTAGTTGTTAAATGTTATTTATAAGTCACTGTTTTTGTTATTATTAATTTTCTTATTATATTTATAGAATTTACCAATTAAAATTAAATGCCTATGTAATTCTAGAATCTAATTTATCATCTACTATTTTTTTATTTCACAATCAGTTGTAATAACATAAATGCAATATTTATAATTTAATAATGACAAATAAATAATTGAAACCACTTTGATTTGAACCCAGGAGAAATAAAGTATAAGGCAGACACGCGAAGCTGTACACTACAAAGGTGATGATAAGATAACTATCTTATCGCTTAAAAGAAGACGTACATTGCACAAGTTTAAAAAAATTAAGTCACCTGTAAATTCACATAATATTAATGTAAACGTATATAAAATATAATAATAATATAATGTTTTTATGTATGCTTATACTTTCATAAGGGTTACTAAAAGGTTAATAGCCTTGAATGCGCATGTATTCGGTTTTTACGAATGGTATTCGTATCAGTATTTAGGACTAAATACAGAGTGATTCTTTAGTCCTGTTACTCAATTTTTAATGTCTGGTAATTTTTTTCTAAGAAAGGGAAATTTTGTATTGTGATACAAAGTTGGTAATGCTACTCAACCGGTACAGGTCCGGTAGTGTGAGCTGATTATCTCTGACCTGTGTAAAATTTTGTGCCGTTTCATGTGGTTTTACGAATAAAATGTTTACTGTAGAATAAAGAGTTTTCATTCTTGAACAAAGTTTGCTACGAAGTCGTATGTGACTGTAAAAGAATCATTTCAAATTAAATTTGTTGGTGTTCCTCCGCTAGAAAAAAAGTCAATTTCTAGGTTAGCAAAACTATTTTGAGAAGCAGGTAGTGTTTGCGACAGACAACGTAGTGGTCGACCATCTCGCTTGACAGATGAAGTTTTAGAGGATGTGAGAACAAGATTGCTCAATTTTCCACGGAAAAGTTTACGAAAACTTTCCTCGCAAGTTGGTTTGTTATATTGGAGTGTTCAGAAAGCTGCTAAAAAATTAAAACATGCTGAAAAGAGTCCGAACATGTATCACCGCAAGGGGTGGGCATTTTGATCATATTCTTTAACAACTGTTTGCAACTGTAAGCAATAATATCTTTTTATTAAATCTCTTTTTTATGTAACAAATAGATTTGTTTTATTACACCTAAATTTCCCATTCATAAATTACATTACAAATTGGGCAACAGGACTAAAAAATCACTATGTACTATCTGCTATGAACAAACATCATTAGCCAAGCTAATACGTTACAAAAAATATGTCCTGCTCAACTTGAAATAACTCGAAAACTATCCTGAGATTTTGCATCGAATTTATACCCAATTTGGGGTTGTTTATCTTATTTGACAGATATATGGTGCTATGCGGTTCATATTTGTTTGTGATATGAAGTTCCGTGTACGTGATTGATAAAAGTGATTACTATGCCGATGAAACAACCTACATATAACTTATGAAGATGATTAAAATGTGTTTAAATTAGTTTTTATTTATAAATGTAATGGTAAGATTCTGCATCGAGCTATTAAGGGGCAATCTTTTTCTGGGGATCAGTCTAAAATTCGTTTTATTTTTGGGAAACTAATGTGAGTAATTCTATGATCCTAATTTTCTTTGTTTCAATGCTCGTTGAGTTAGTATTGACATTTGCAGATTTCGATTTCGTTTATACTTCACCCATCCCGATGAAATGATTTTGGTGCGGTTTTCCAGTGTCACATTTTCTTTCCGAACGTCAGCACTGTGTTTACTATATGCATATACCTTTCTTTTTATCAATGCTGACATGTTCAATGATCCTTCATTACCATCTTTGGTGTGATGGTAAACTTTAATTGTTGAATTAAAATTACATCCAGGTAGGTCGCTGGTTCTTTTTAATTTACGGTATTGCTTAACATTTCTATGAAACAGTAACACAAAATTTTTTAGAAGACTTGCAAAAATGGATGAAACCTGAGCGTAGCGTGTCCATTACACTGTGAGTGTATTAAGTTGGCACTCCGATTAAACGTTCTAATATTCTATTGTACTTTGTCTAGTATTCAATGTTTGCATATTTTATATAAGTTATTGTGTTTGATTTAATTATTAGTTAATTAGTTATTTAGTTTATTTAATGTAAACGTATAAGGGGTTTACTGATTGTTTACAATTACTATAAACATTTGTTGCAAGATTAAAATTTAAGAACCTGTATTTTATCAGTTTAACACGTGGCTTTGTATAATTCAACGTTCAATTTTACTAAATTATATTTTTGCTTTCATGTAAATTTTATTATAATTTTCAGAAAACCGGTTATGTCTGCTAATTTTATTGTTCATTGACGGACTTAATTGATTTATCTTGAACTCATAATATTTATACCGTTGTAACTTTGTAGTACTGTAACCAGCTATTTAATTCTAATCATTTTCTTTTTTATACCATTATACTACATAAATTAATGTTAAATTTCGACTGCCATTATGTGGTTGCCCTTATTTATTGTTTTACCTCAAAGGGTACTTGAAATAAAAATGATTCTTTAATGTTTCCTTAAATTTGTTGTTTTTTTCCGTTTACTCATATTGGATGTTTGACAATTTATTTTTTAAATGTAACCTTATGTTTACAGCACATTTGCTTGTCTATCATTAGCTACAGTACTACTCTTTACATCCCGCATAGAAATAGACTGACGTCTTTAGTCGTTTCAACTTCCTTTAAATCTTTTTTTTGTTCCTTTTTTGATTCCACATATTAAAGCTCCGAATTGTGCTAGATTAAAGGACAGTTAGGGGAGTAAGTCTGCGACCCCTTGCTGACATTGTGTTAAACTATTTTATGCAACGCTCGTTCGCCGGGGCGATTCTGATTCACCTTTATTGATTATAATTTAATATTCTATTTTCTACGTTGCAACGAAAGTCTCTCGATGCTAGATCCGGGCAGTTGAACTGTGAAGCAGAACGTTTGTACGAACTACGGAATGCGACTGCGCATTATCGTGCAGGAAAATGACATCGGCGGTAAATATCCAACGTCGTGGGATTCTTATACGTTTCACAATAGACCTCCGATGTTACTGATGTTCTTAAGAGCACGAATTCCGCTGTGCTCTTAAAATACTGTGGCCATTCTTTTACAATTCTACAGTGTTTAAATTTTATGGATTTGTTAGGAGAATTAGTCTGCATTTACTAATCTATGCTTCGCCACCAGTCACAATTTCAGTCAATTGTTTCGGGGCCAGCGACATTTTGATACAGAGTTCTTGAAACTTTGAGGGAACTATTAAAGTTTTGACGTTGTGAAAGGATCTTCTTAACGCCCGACTTCATCGACTTCCTAACCAATTCATCAGTCACAATTGGGTGTCGTTCTTGTCCCTTCTCGTCGTGCTCATATTGTGCGCTTATATCTGAATTTTGTGCAAAAATTCCTTATGAAACTATTACTCAACATAATCACCTTACATGCAACCGATGATTAATTTAGGCAACTCTATTTTATCCTTCTGCATGTAAAAAATAGATAATAGCACGTACCTCACAGTTGGCACAAATCGGCGACTATCAATTATTCTGCAACGAGATAAAAGTGTACTGGTTGTATCGCACAAGCGCCACGTCACTATAACAACTTGTTCATTTTTACCAGCCAATCAAAGGATAATTTTGAATTAATCTTCGCACTTTACAAGTTTAGTAATTTTCCCGAGAAAATATCCTGTAAAAATCTGCTGTGAGACAACACACGATTTTCTCTTACTCATTTTAAATTTAATTAGAGTTTATTGACGTTAGTGACTTTCCTATACACTAAATTGTAAACTCTAAAATTAATTTAAAAGCATAAATAATTCATCTATTTATAATTTCCTTTATACATGTGCTAAGAGTTTTATAAATACATTTTGAGCTCATTTAAAGCAAAAATAATTTATAGATTTAAATAAAAAGTAATTAAAATATCAATTTATTTTTATTTTGAGGACGACAATTGGAACGGTCGCCCATCCAAGTTACTCGCCAGACAAAACCTTGCTTAACTCTAGAGATTTTTCTCATAACTCACTTCAACGAATTTTCTCAGAGAAACCGATTAGTTCATGTAATATAACATTACAGGTGCAATAAACGTGGCGAGTTTAAAAAAAATCGTTTTAGCTGTTTTCAAAAAACCTAAAAATCACAAGAATAAAATGGCACTTCCGGTCATTCGAGTTTAACGAAATTCTTACACGGAAGTGCTAAAGCGGTAATAAATTTCTATATAAAATTTCACTTTTCTACGACGTTTGGTTTTCGAGATATATTGACCACATACGTACACACACACGCACGCGCGCACCCACACGCACACACGCGCACGCACGCACGCATACATACGCATATACACACAAAAACACATACGCGCACAACCACACGCACACAAACCAATTTCTAAAAACATATTTTTCGGATTCAGGGGACCTGACAACGTGTATTTCCGCTAAAAACTGGACTTCGAAAATTTTGACCGAAAACATAACTTTCTGTATACTATATTTCGTATATGTAAGAGAAAGTAAAAAATTGTGGACACTAAGAACTTATTTTTTTTGTTAAAACAGTACTATTAATCTACGTGGGTTATACAGTATTTGGAAGATATTGTCCGTACCAACCACGCTTCTTTGTTAGTTTAAGACAACGACTGGTCGAGTTTAATAAATTATTTACAAGTAATAATTCTGCAGATTTATAAAAATGGAAAAGAGTGGCCCATATGTAGTGAGTAAATACGTGCAAAAGAAAGATTTAACATCAAAACAAATCCACACAGAAATGGTTGGCGTGCTTCCTCCCAAGTTGAAAATTAGACCTGGGATTCGAATGCAACCTGCTATATACAAAAGGAGCTGGTCGACGCAATTTTGTGATAGTTCAGCCAAGACTACAAGAGTCGTAATTGAACTGAACGGTTTTTTTAATGGTACGCTTGAAACTATTTAGCAACCATTTAGGGTTCCAAAAGGTGCCTTTAAAATGGGTACATTGAAAGAGCGCATTTGAGTCTTTTTTCCTGCATCTAATTTAGCTTAGCTTAAGAGAAATCCCAAAAGCTTTCTTGATTGTTTTGTGAGGGCAGATAAAACTTGGGTTGACCACCTTGGCCATGAGTCAAAGTAACAAAGCTTAGAATAACGTCATCCACCTTCTCGTTCCAAGCTTCCGTGGACAAGGCAATGGCAATAATTTCTTAAGATGCCAAAGGAATTCTGATGATCAATTATTGTTGGGAAATATTATTCGACATTAATCTATAAACCAAAGAAAAAGGATATAGAAACTTGTTGGACAGAATTTTGTTCTATTGGGACAACATTTCTAGGAACACCATTAATGAGGTTGATCTATTCGCTAGTTACTTTTATCTATTTTCAAAGCTGAAAGAAAGTTGTCTGGGCACAAAATTTGAAGCACAGGAATTCATCAATGATCAGGATAAATAGTTATTCCAGAAAGGTGCTGTTATGCTTGGATATAAATGAAGCAAGTGTTTCAAGTTCAATAGTATTAGGGGGAAAAACAAATATATAATTAATATTAGGAAAAATAAATTGTACAACCTTCGTATTTTAATAAAACGAACACTGACGTTCGATTTTATTCATATTATTATTGACGAAATAGTAAATAACAGCATTCAAAGCAGCATTTCAATATGGAAAAAAATACGAGAAAATTTAAATCTACTTCTACAAAATAAAAATATAGAATTAGTAGAAATTAAAAATATCCAATATTTGCAATAACTAAATTGCAAACTTTTTAGTTTTTGGAAAGATCACAACGAAATCTATAATTTTAGAGTATCTGATTGCATGATAGATGTAGGATTGTGTAAAGAAAGTTAAAAGCCCTTGCTGTATTTGCCTCCTCGTCGACCCATGCCCGGCTATAGGGAGCCTTGAAAGTCTAAACCTTTGGAGAAGTCGATCTCTCGACAAGCTCCGTGCTGAAATAGGCACTTCTGGATCTTAAGGTGATCGAATATGCGAGTATACAAACGCAAAATACTTGTCTGTAAAATGAAACAATAAGCGCGTCTTGGGATTTAGCCAAAGATGCTTTATATATAATATCCCAATAGATATTTGATTACAATAGTAATGCAATTTAAGCTACCTACGTTAGTTAGGCTAGCAGAGATAAGGTAAACTGATTAAATTTAGTAATCAAGTAGTAACAATATGATGGTTTAAAGAGTATAACATTACAAGACTCAATTAAATCATAAATAATTGAAATAACAGTTAAGATGTTAATAAAAATTTTATAATCGAATAATGTTAAGTCCCAATTTATAAAAACTCATCCCATACTGTGAGATGGAAATAATTACACAGATTATGTAATTGAGTGGATATTTTAGCGCTGTCTGTAACCCAACTTACAATTACTAAATATCTGTAGTTATTAACAGTTTCAAAAGTAATTTTAAAAAGGAGTATTTTCTCGCATCATTATAATTGATGGAATCTCTTAAGAAAAATTTTTAAAATATGCTTAAACACGCCTTTTTCAAAATTACCTTTAAGTGATTTATTTGGGTCTAGCCAAGAAATTTCCTTGCAGTTTTCATCAATTGTTATGTCAACAAGTATTCCTTTTTAGTTTCTCTTATAATATATGAAATATATGTAAAAGAGAAGGAATTGTTTTCGTCCAAAATTTTCGATGTCCCCTGAGTCCGAAAGATATGTTTTTAGAAATTGGTCTGCGACTGTGTAGGTGAACAGGATATCTCAAAAACGAAAGGTCGTCCATAAATAAAATTTTATATTTAAGTGTGTAGCCATCCGGACACGTAATCGCATTAATTTTATTAAAATCGGATAATCGAAAGTGGCACTTTACTCTTGCCACTTTTTGGTTTTTCGAGATTTTCTCAAAATCGGCTCTAGCCGTTTTTTTAAAACTTACTATATTTCTTTAATATAATCTTTAATATAATCTAGGCGGTTCCCAGTAAATTTTTCGTAAGTTGAGTAACCGGAAGTACTTTTACCGCTAAATCTGAATAAAACAACTATGAAACTAAGGCCCTACCACAATGAAAATTTATATTTAAGGGCATGGCTATGTTTATATATAAAATCAAGAATTTTATTAAAATCGAATAATCGGAAGTACGAATTTATTTATATCATTTTTAGATATTTCCCGAATTTTTAGTTTTTCGCGTTTTTCTTGAAACCGATTTTTTTTAAACGTAATACATTCTTAGTTATTTAATTGAGTTTTATACGAGCTATTCGGTTTCTATAATTAATTTCTGAAAACCGATTAACCGGAAGTACGTAAAATATTAGTTGTGAACAATAATCCCAAACTAAACGTCGTAAAAAAATACATATTGTATTTAAGTTTACTACAGTCCTGACATACGGTAGGATTTTAGTTAAAATCGAATTATTGCAAGGGTCATTTTATTCTTGCGATTTTCTCAAAAACGGCTTTAACATATTTTTTCAAATGTACTAAGCATCTTGTATTTGATGCTGTCTTATGTGAACTCTGTTTTCTCTGAAAAATGCGCTGTAGCGAGTTATTGGAGAAAATCTCTTGAGTTAAGCAGCGTTTTGCATGTTCAGTAATTTGTGTTCGGTTCCCACAATACATATAAATTAGTATTTTAATAGTGTGTGTACGTTATAATTACATATCTATTCACTTTTGTCTAAATTGATGAATTATTTAAAATCTTACATTAAAATTAAATTATAAAACTTTAGTGTATATGTAGGGGAATATAATTAATATTAGCAACTTTGAATTAAATTTAAAACACGTTAGAGAAAGTTGTGTGTTATCTCACACCAGATTTTTTTAAAATTGCAATTGAAACTGCTAGTATTTATAGGTGTTTAATATTATATTTTGTATTGCATGTAGCACTAAAGTATCCCCTTAGTTACAATAATTGTATAAAATGATAAACTCTTCGGGGAGTTTCTAGAAAATTTAATACCTAGAGTTATTACTTGAATAACTAATTAAATTTACGTACAGAAAATTCTTAAAATAAATCGCAACCATGTTACACCACATTTCTAACACGAGTATCATACTAAAATCATTTTTTAAAACAACAACGTGTTCTATAATACGAACAAATGTCCTAACAAAAGAGGCAACTGTGCTAAGAATGTAGATAAGGTATCTTTAGATAGACTAAAATGAAGATCCGCAAATTTAAACAATTCAGATGGAAATAATTGTCTGGTTCACAGTATCTGAATTCTACATATAAATAGCGTTTTGACCAAGATGATTTTCGACAGGCATTCTACGACAAATAAAAATTCAAAATAACTCCAAGACTTGATTTAATAAAAAAAGAGAACCAAAAGAATGCCAGTTCATCACGATTGAA
>JAHWXV010721913.1:0-12487 GCA_024586415.1 Phrixothrix hirtus | reverse complement strand
GTTTACATGCAATTATCTCCTGGCAGGCAGTTAAAATTACTAACTCGGAGTTACCACATAAATAGCAACAAGACAGAAAATAAAATTCTCTTTCAATTAATTAAATTTGTTTCTTTTTATACTAATCTGGTAAATATTTCAGTCTCATAATATTTAGGGTGTGCAATACACAGAAATTAATTGAATTCCTAATTCCAGTTAATAAAATAAATTGAGAGTACTTGCTTATGATCGACACGACAGGTGTCATTGGTTCATTGGATAGGACCTTCGTATTTCAATTCCGACCGCACCCGCAGCTATTTCTGTTAACCTCTTTAATTACGTGATGTCTCCACCACTAGAGTCTGACGTCAGATGTTTCGCCAAGTGTCCCATTACCATTTTTATGTACTAATTATTAATATTTCATAATGATTGTACCCAAATCTAACGGTACCCCTAACTAACGGCCCATACTAAAAAGAAAATTTTTTATTTAGCAATAAAAATCAAAAAGAAAAAAAATGCTACCTTGGGGCAATTCCATGATAACCAACAGAAGAAATTATATTCACAAAATAACGTTTGCAGTTAATAGAAACCGATTAGGTTCTTATTTTCTATTCAATTAAGATTTATACTGGAATTAAATCACTTTTCAAGCCGTGCACTCAAAGCACATCATGGCTAAATGTACTATTCCCTACCGGAAAACATCTAACGGTAAAATTTATTTCATTCGCATAGAATGCTCGAATCATGACGGACAACCGGAAATTCTATTCGGTCATATCATTTAACTTAAATGAAAATGTTACAAACCACCTATTACTATACAGAAAATATTAATTATATTAATGGAATTGAAAGAATTAAATACTAATGCTAAACACTACTTGCACAAAATTACTTTTGACCTTTAAAGTCAATTGACAAATAAATTTATCCTTGCGGTCATAGAGATACACCACCTAGAATGAATAATGTTATATACCAAGTTTATCATAAATTATTGGCACGTTTACCAGGAGGTAACACACTCTAAACCTCCCTCCCAGAAAAATAAAAAACGGAATCGAAACTTCATGTTAAAGAAGCAAATGCATGAGAGGTAAGAGAAAAAATGCTGGTAAGATTACCGTTCAAGAAGGTTGCGAAATAAAAATCGCTTATTGTATGAAATAAATTCTTTTTTAATGAAAAACAGGTATTAACAACCTTTTAACTATCTTTTAAGAAATAAAAAATGAGTGCCTCTAATATTCTGAAGCAAATAAAAACCTAGTCAGGCTCCACATCCCAGACTCTTCGACCATTCGGGTATGTAGGAAAACCAATCTAAATTAGAAAAAAAATTCAACAAGATCTGATGAAGGATCCTAAAAAAATTGAAAAGAAATAGTTGGTCCTCATGACACAATTTAAGTCACAAATCTGGTACTTAAAGACCAAATCCGAGGGTAAATCTTACCTAAATACTAATTTAAAGAAACTAAGAAAGAACTCTAAAAGTTCAAAAAATTATGACACCTCCAAGAGCCTGTCATTTTTTAAAAACATCAACCTTTTGAAGAGAAAACTTAATGAAGACGGTACCTTTTCTGCACTGAATTACGAGTCCTCAAAGGAAGACACTCCTAAGGCGTACTGCTCGAAAAGGCTAATAATAAGAACAAAAACTAAAGGCTAACGAGAAAATCAAACGGATTTTATCAAAGTCAAAACATCAGGGTTTTTGAGAAGAAAAAAACCCGGAACAGGGAGGAAATTATTCGTAGGTCCATTAGCGAATCTAACAAAAAAGACATAATTGGCCGCCAGGTGATCAAAATCACCGAATACAGGAAAATCATCTATAACCAAAGACGTCTCTCAAAATTGAATCGAAACTCACTGCTGGAAGCGGAAAAGACTTCACGAAGGAAAACAGCTTGAGCTTAAGTCCTAAAAAAATTCGTCGCAATCTGTACCAGGAAGAGACAAACTCTACCAATTATATAGAAGAAACAAATCTTCTAAAACATCGTTTTTCACAAAAAAGGGAAAAAAATCAACATTCCGCTAAAGAAAAGAAAATACAAGTAAGCCATCTTGCCTAAACGAAGAAATATGCCTACTTAATCCACTTACTTCTTAGAATAAAAAGCAATTTGAATTGGCTCCTCCATAGCGAATTCGCGTCCTAGTTTGCCACAACCAACCTAGGTTCGAGAGATAAACATCTTCCTGAAAGAAAAAATTACGTAAAGGCAATTTCCTAAAAAGAAGGAAAAAAACAAAGATGCCAATACAGTCTAATTACCCTTTTTGAGGAAAAGGAGTAAGTAATCCTAGCCCCAACCATCTCTAGGAAACGTCCAGATCTTCTTTATTGTTTGATAGTGGTGTCTACAAGTGACCCATCGGGCTTCAAATCCTTAATTTGGAAAATGCCCAAATTTTTATTAGTAAGTGATTTCAAACGATATGTCAATGGACCAGTCACCTTTGCTACCTTGCATGGTACAAATTTCGGAGCTAGTTTTTGATTAAAGTGTTTGGAAGCATCATATAACACAAAATTTCTTTTCCAAACTAAATCTCCAACCTTGAAAGACAGATTTCTCTTCTGAAGATTATACCGAGAAGCTGATTTTGTATTAGCCTCATAAATTTTTTGTTGGATGTCCTTATATAAAGGAGAAAGTTCCAATAATTCTGAAGAACGCTGGTTGCAAGCAGTCAAAGTGAGTTGGTCTGGAGAGAATTCATCTATAAGTCCATAAAAATTGCCAGAAATAGGAACTACTCGGCCAAAGTTTAAAAAGGCGGGATTAAACCCGGTAACCTCGTAAACCGAATTCCGTATTGTACATTCCAGTCTCGATGATCATTCGATAAATAAGTCGGGTTTATTTGGGGATGGTATTGAGCGTTGTACCACACATGTGCCACATCATATTTTTTCATGAGCAATTTGAATTGATGACTAATAAATTGAGGGCCGTTATCTATCAAGCAAATTTGACATACCCCATACATTAGGAAAACCTGATTTTCAATAAAGGAACAGATTTCAGAGGCTGTAGCTTTCCTAAGAGAATGTTAGCAGAACGAATTTTGTAAACCAGTCGCTAACGACCAAAAATGTAGTATGGCCTTTCTTAGAGCGGGGAAAGGGCCCCAACAAATCCAAACTGATATACTGAAGTGGAAAGCTCACCTTTCGTTCTGATCCCATTTTACCGACTCGTGTCAGATTTGAAGCTTTACACCCTTGACAAGTCTTACACCTTGCAATATACCGAACTACTGACGATTTCAGTTTAGGCCGGTAGTAATTTTCAAGAATTTTGTGAATAGTCTTCATAACCCCTAAGTGCCCCGAAGAAGGCGGGTCATGATGGGACGTAATGATTTCTGAGCGTCGTGATTTTGGAATGACTAGTTTCCATTGTTGAGTATTAGAGGGTACCCCAGTCCGGGCATTTATCCGGATCAACAAGAATTTTTGCTTTCAATTGCGCATACCAAGGGTTCAAATCCCCATATTCTAATGTAAAGGAGAAGACCGTTATAGGAGCCCGAGACAGCGCATCGGGAACGACATTTGATTTTCCCTTTCGATGAACTATCTCATAATCAAATTGCTGTGACGTCATACACCAACGGGCCAACCTTCCTGACGATTCCTTTAAATTCTTGAGCAATATGAGAGAGGAATGCTCAGTAAGAACCTTAAAATGGGTACCTTCTACATACGGTCTAAACTTCTGTATCCCAAATAAAACAGTTAATAATTCCCACTCAGTAATGGAGTAATTCCTTTCTGCACGATTTAAAGTACGAGAAGCACACGGTATAACATGCTCTGTTCCGTCCAGCATTTGACTGAAGCGTCACACTGAATCGAAAATACCTTAGTAAAATCTGGAGAGGTAAGTAAAGGAGCAGAAACTAGTATTCGCTTAATGTTTTGAAACGCCTGTTCAGCCCGGCCAGTCCACTCAATAGCTTCCTTTTTCTTTTTTCCTTTTATAAGATCTAAAAGGAGGCAACTTCGGAAGAAAAATTTTTGATAAATCTGCGAAACCAAGAACATACTCCCAAAAAACTTTTAATCTTCGTAGACATCTTTGGTTGAGGATAGTTAGTAATGGCTTCGATTTTCTTAGGGTCCGTGGGTAGATCATTTTTATTCACCACATACCCCAGATACGTAAGTTCAAACTTGCAAAATTCGTATTTTCAAAGATTAATAGTGAGATTGGCCATCTGTAATTTCGAAAAAACAATCTATGTAGCTTTAAATATTCTTCAAAAGTGGGCGTGACCACTAAAATGGCATCTATATAGACAAAAACCGAACGACCAATAACCGGACCAAATAAATTATCCATGAGACGTTGTTGGGACGCGGGGCTATTAGTTAAACCCATTGGCATAACCACATATTCTAATAAACCCCTCAATGGTACTGTAAAAGCGGTTTTCTCATTCGACTCCGGGTGTAAAGGAATCTGCTAAAAAGCCTTTTTCAAGTCAATTGAAGAAATGTATCTAGCGTCCCGTAAACGATCTAGAACATCCGAAAGATAAGGAAGAGGATAGCTATCCTTCTTCGTAATTTTATTTAATTTTTTCGCATCGAAACATTCTCGATACATACTCTGAATTTTTTTTCGAACTAGAACCATAGAAGAATTCCAGGGGCTCTTTGAAGTCTGAATTACTCCTTGTTCTAATATTCTATCAATTTCCTTGTAGACATGAGCCAACATGGTCGGAGAAAGAGGATAGTACCTCTGTTTGATAAGTACCGCCTCTTCCGTATCAATTCGGTGGGCGACTAACGAAGTACGGCATAACCCGTCTCCATCCAAACATCTAAACTTTTCAATAATAGCATCCAAAGATCCTTGTTGAAGAGGACATAGATCTTCTTTCCCTTTAAATAAGGACGAATCTATTACATTTCCATTTTTCGGAAAGTCAGTACGCAAACGGAACATCCAACAAAAATCCATTCCCAACGTAAGTGGATCAGGCATGGAATCAATAATTATGAGTTTTAGGTGTTTTTGGATAATTTTGATTTAAATGGGAAGCTTAACGATCCCCAAAACATTTTACGAAGTACCATCTGTGGTCTTTATATTCGGAAGAGACCAGCGAGAACGAGGAATGTTCCCATTCAAAATAAACAAACCAGATTTGCCAAGTACCGAACAAGCTGCACCAGTATCAACCAAAGCAACAACAGAATGCCCATTTATTGAGACTTGAATAAAAGGTCGAGAATCTTTTTGCTTGGAGAGAAATGAAGAGCACACAGGAGTCTTATAGAATGTCCGAATGTTTTCTAATCAAGCATTCCAACCGACTTTGTCGGCTTTTATTGTGGCTGACGACCTAACACCGACTTTTCGACCGTGCCTACCTCGTTTTTTGAATTACATATTGAGCATGTGGGAAAGTGTTGATCAATTGTCCCACACCCATAGCAAAAAATTTTCCTAGGTTGTGTACACGTATGAAAACTGTGGCCGACCATTTGGAAATTGTAACAACGAGTACCTGGGTTTGCTCGATTAAGCCATGACGGGCTTTTAGATTTGACGATGCGAATTTCCTTGTTATTAAAGTGCGACGTGGAGGCGTCTACCCCAGCAACACTTTTGGAAGAACCAGGTTTATACTCTAAATCCGGTTCCAAAACTAAAGGAGAGACCAGCGAACTACGAAACTTACTGTTGCGCAATTTAGTGGTTTCCAATCTTTTACAAAGCTTCAACAACTGAGCAATAGACATAATATCTACCAAAGCCAGTTGCGTAGCATAATTAGGAAGAAGATTCTTCAAAATTATTTTTAATTGTCGTTCTTACGTTGGGGTGTCATATAATCGACTGAATAAAGTAAACATGACTGAAATGAAGATCACTGGGCGTTCCTCCGTTCCTTGTTTACGAGCTCGAATCACATCCATGAGTTCATCATCAAAGTCCGAAGGAAGGAAACCTTTCTTTAGCCGGGTGGTAAGACCTTTTCAATTTTTTACAAAAGGATGAATTGCTCGAAACCAAATTAATGCCTGCTCCGAAAATAAATCAATTGAACTGGCGACCAATTGAGAATCAGAAATATTCCGAGCCACTTGCAGCTCCGAACATCGCTGTAAAAAGCAAGCCACCGACATATCGTCAGCTTTGCCTGAAAATTTTAAATTCCATTTGTGGACTGGTACTGATAAAAAATCTTTCTTTTCAACAGAGGCTACTAATTGAGGAGAAGAAATTTGCCTGACTAGTTCCTCTTTGTCCTCTTCATTTTCAGAAGAAAACAAAGCCTCTTGTAAATCCCTTTGTTCTTTGTCATCACCCATTTGTTCAAGTAATTCTAAACATTTGGATAACCAAGCCTGACAATCAACTTTGGTGGATTTTGTTTGATTCAAAAATTCTATTTGTTTCAACAAATAAGTTAAACGCATGTACAACCGCAAAAAATTCCTCGAAGGACTGACTAAAAACTCAGGAACCAAAGAAGTTAACTCAGCCAATTTGGCTAGAATAATATCCAACTCTACTTCCACATTCATTTCCACCTTTGGAAATGTAGCCAGAAGACTGGGATTAGCAGCTTCCAGATTTAATTGTGCTCTTAACCGTTTTCTCTTCACCTCTGCCGTTGCGAATGCTGTGTCAATGGCCCTATAATTTAATTCATACGTAAACTCATCTCTTCTTAAAGCATAAAGATAATAATCAGCCATATTCAGAAAAATCTAATAAAATTTAAAGTTAAAATTTCTTAAACAATCTATTCCATTGCTTAAGGAACAAAAATTCATACATTCATACAAAGGATTCAAAATGCGTGTATTAAGTTTGTTTGCAGTATACCCTACTAACATCACGTAACTCCGTACCTGGAAATGTGTAATGAAATTAAGATTTCTAATAGAATAATGCGGTTAGCTTTAACTTTCTTGCATAAATTATTTCATTCTAAAACCCCATCTTATTTATATATTCTACTAACAAGGAGACAACAGATACATGATGTTAACATAAGAATAAACAGTTTCACTGTACCGCAATATACGACAACTACATTTCAGGGATCATTCTCTTATACTGCGCCCACTTTATTGAATTTAGCATTAACTAATTTAGATCGTCCATTATTGTAATTTATCGACCAATTTAAATGAATTTTTTTAAAGATATAAATTATAACTAGAGAATGGGCCATTCTATTATTATATTTGTATTGTATCCTTCTTTTTATTATGTGTGAACCATGTATTTAAGTTATATAAAGGTGAAATGGAAGAACGAGTTTTCCGAATTTCAACCTTTGTGTACTTATTATTTACTTTGTACACAATAAAGATTTACTTATTTATCATTTATTTATTTATCAAGAACAAATCCTAAGGTTACAACTTAGTCATAGGCATCCTTTTCTTATTAATAAAAAGGTTGCCCACCTTCGAAAGAAGAAAAACACCGTAAACTGCAATTCACAAGCAGAACTGAAGCTAATACTTAAATCTTTTATTAGCTCTAAAAATTTCAATCGTTAATAAAAAATAATAAATTCAATATCGTTACACCCAAAATATTTCAGTTTTTAATATATAAATATTTTATATATTTATTCTTATATCTGCTGTTGTAAATCAACTAATCTTCACGCCTGGGGTTGAGGCGCCAGTATTACAAATGTTGTATTTAAGCTTGGTATGAATGACCCTTACGGTAGCTCAGTATGATCAGAAACATGAAACCCCACAGGGCGTGGATCCTGAAAATTAGCTAATCACAAACAATATCAAATAAACTTAGTACAAATATTTATTTTCAACTTGGTAATAACTAAAATCAATAATTATCACTATATCTATCAGTCTGGAACTATAATTGAATATCACATTTAATAAAGCGGTTTTTACTTTTTTATTTAACTTTACCTAAAGTTGTACAGCCTTTAAATAGAAATTCAAGTTTGCACGCAATTATCTCCTGGCAGGCATTTAAAATTACTAATTCGGAGTTACCACATAAATAGCAACAAGACAGAAAATAAAATTCTCTTTTAATTAATTAAATTTGTTTCTTTTTATACTAATTTGGTAAATATTTCAGTCTCATAACACTTAGGGCGTGCAATACAGAGAAATTAATTGAATTCCTAATTCCGGTTAATAAAATAAACTGAGATTACTTGCTTATGACCAGCAGGACAGGTGTCAAGAAACTTTACTGTCCCATAGTTTATTGGTTCATTGGATAGGACATTCATACTTCAATTCCGACCGCAGCCGCAGCTATTTATGTTAACCTCTTTAATCACGTGATGTCTTCACCATTAGAGTCTGACGTCAGATGTTTCGCCAAGTGTCCCAATACCATTTTTATGTATTAATTATTAATATTTCATAATGATTGTACCAAAATCTAACGATACCCCTAACTAACGGCCCGTACTAAAAAGAAAATTCCTTATTTAGCAATAAAAATCAAAAAGAAAAAAAAGTGCTACCTTGGGCCAATTCCATGATAACCAACAGAAGGAATTATATTCACAAAATAACATTTGCACTTAATAGAAACCGATTAGGTTGTTATTTTCTATTCAATTAAGCTTTATACTGGAATTAAATCATTTTTCAAGCCATGCACTCAAAGTACATCATGACTGAATGTACTATTCCCAACCGGAAAACGTCTAACGGTAAAATTAATTTCATTTGCATAGAATGCTCGAATCATGACGGACAACCGGAAATTCTATTCGGCCATATTATTTAACTTTAATGAAAATGTTACAAACCACCTATTAATATACAGAAAATATTAATTACATTAATGGAATTGACAGAATTAAAGACTAATCCTAAACACTACTTGCACAAATTACTTTTAACCTCTAAAGTCAATTGACAAATAAATTTAACTTTGCGATCATAAAGATACACCACTTAGAATGAAAAATGTTGTATACTAAGTTTATCGCAAATTATTGGTACGTTCGCTAGGACGTAACACATTAAGTTTATACAGAAATAGGAACAAATATGTCAAGTAAAAATTTTTTTTAGCATATAAAACACAGTATTTTTAAAAATTGTAGGTGTAAGATTGTATGGGTTGTAAAAGGGAAAACTTTTGTAAGAAAAAATAATAGAAAAAGTTTATAGCAAGTAAGAGTTCGAAGGAGAAAAATAATTTTTTCATTCTGTTTAACGAAAAACATACTTTTCCCGAAGGGGGAAGGCGTAGTAGGGAGAGAAGTAAAGCGACGCGAAACAGTGGGTCGCGAGCCAAGAGGAGTAGGGGCAGTAGTAGGTAGCTTATCAGATAGTAAGGAAGAAGGTTGACGTTGGGACTGTTGTTAATAAGCAGTCGAGTTGTTAAGTACTGCAGTTAGTTACTAGTGATCGTAGTAGAGTGTAAGATGAAGTAGGAGAGGCAAGAGATGAATAAAGACAACGTTATCTTATGTAAAGCTGTTAATTACATCGCATCCCAATCCCGTAGCATATCTAGATAATAACTCGCAGTATTTATAAGAAAAGGTTCTGGAACACCGCAAAGGAACTAATACCGCCGTTACCCGGCGCACTTGGCAACAGCCCTCCCAAGTGTACCTTACAATGCAACCCTAAGCGAAAGCATGCGTTACCCGAACAAGTACCATAATAACAAACATTTATTCGACCAAAAACAATTACATTATTACATTATTACAAAACCTGTAATCTTCATTGACATCTTAGGATAAGGATACTCGGCAATCGATTCAATTTTCTTGGGATCAGACGGCAACCCATCTTTGTTCATCACATATCCTAGGTATGTTAGCTTCAGCTTGTAAAATTGTTGCTTAAATTATCTATTAATAATTTTCACCGTACTACTTTTAAATGTTCCTCAAATGTGAGCGTAACCACTACAATGTCATTTATATAAACGACCACTGATCTGTCTAAAAAGGGACTAAAAATGAATCCGTAAGTCGCTATTGAGTAGCAGGACTGTTGGTCAAACCCATCAACAAGAGAGTATGCGCATATAATCCTCTTAACGAAACAGTGAAAGCTGTTTTTTACGGAATCAGGGTGCAGAGGAATCTTCCAGAATGACTTTTTCAGATCAATCGATGAAATAAAGTCAGCGTCTCGTAGTCTATCAAGAGGTCCAAGAGCTAGGGCAAAGCATAACTGTCCTTTTTGGTGACGGAATTAAGTTTTTTTTTGCATCAAAACAAACTTTGTGTTCGTTAGAGTTCTTTTTCTCAACCAATAACATCGGAGAATTCCAAAAACTGTTTGATGGACCAATAATGCCTTGGACCAATATCGAATCTATTCCTTATTAGCATGCGTCATAGTGGGATAAAGAACATAATACATTTATTTAGTAGGAGAGATATCTCTAGTAACTAGCCTATGAGAGACCAAGCCCGATTATCCTAAGGATTCGCGACCAAGTAACTTAAATTTGTCTGTGACAGCCTCCAAGCCCTGGCTTTGCAGTTCCAAAAGATTGCTATGCTCTTTCAAAATAGGCTCCTTAGCCGAAGTTCCATTAATAAAATAATGACATTTGAAAAATCAATGCATAAATGAAAAAGACGGTAAAAATTCATGCTAAGTGTCAATCTGTCAAAAAATCTGAAATGATCAATTTTTAGGCGTTTAGATGTCCCGTTTACATTAATAGGAAGTTTTATTACCACTAATACGCTTTGAATTGTTCCATCCGACATTTGCCTCTCCGGACAGCACTTAGAAGGCGGCTGAAAATTATTGCCTAAGATATGACCCCAGATTTTCCTAAAACCGAAGAGTGTCCACAAGAGCAAGCAGAGAGTGTCTTCGATAAAAGAACGCAAATATTCGCATTTAGAGACAAAGGAAAACATATTGGAGTTTTATAAAAAACTCATAGACATGCCTTTCAGATGAGTTAGGTTCCATTGAAATTAACGGACGGACGCTGACTCTTAGTTTGCGCCCTCTTCGTTTTGTTTGATTGCACTTGGAAAAGATGTGATACATATTATTCAGGAGTCCCACAAACATAACGAAAATTCTTATGAGCCTGTACTCATGTGTAAAAACTGTGGCCCAACTGTTGGCAATTATAGTACTTGGTATTTGGTTTTATGCGATGTACCACGGTGTACTACGATTTTCCAAAGTAGTATCCCGTACAAACAACTGCATGTTGGAATTCCCGAATTTATTATTTTGCACCTTAACTGCCTCTAACCGTTTACAGAGAGACATCAGGTGATAAATGGATTTTATACTTACTAATGCCAATTGCGTAATGTGAAAGTAAGTTCATGAATATCAACCTTAGTTAACGGCCTTCCTGCAATTTATCAGTTAATCGGTTAAAAAGGTTCATCATTACCGAGATACAAACTATCGGTCGTTCATCGACTCCTTGTTTACGAGAGTGGATGATATTCATTAACTCGCCATTAATATCAGCAGAAAAATTTTTTTTTTTGAGTAGGATACTAAGTCTTCCCAACTGTCGAGGAAAGGCACAACAGAGCGATGCTAGATCAGCCCCGATCGGTATACAGCTCTACGGAACTAGCAAATAATTGTTCGTCCAAAACATTTCGCTGCCTCTGAATTTAACCTTTCCTTTTTGCATCAGCGGTAAAAGAAGTAGCTTGAGTTCCCCAACATTTCAATTCGTTCGCTAGTTCGTCTCTGCATAACCAGTTAAATGTAACGATGACATGCTTTCTAATTAATCAAATCTAAAATCAAACGTCAAACTTCTTAAAAAAACGATAGCCCGGCAATCGTTGAGTACCAAACTATTTCGAACCAATTCCATGCTAAAGCTGTGCAAAAATTACAAATAAATTATCAATAAGCAAATTAGAGATTATTAAATTAAATAACAGATGAAAACTCTTCATTAATCAGATAATTAAGCCCCACATTTATGCGCCAGTGTACCAAAAAAGTTTCTATGTAATAAAACATTATACAAAACATCTTATAGTAAAACAATATTGAATCGGTGCCCAACAAAGCTGAAGTCGAAGCAACAAAGAAATTTTGCTCTCATTCTAGGCTCTGAATAATAACCTAGTTCGCATTTGTTGTACAATTTAATAACAGACAATAAGCTTAAATATATATTTTTAAGGGTAAACATAAGTGTTTACACAATAGCGAAGGATTATACCCGAAAGCGAAAGGGATTTTACTCTAGTCATAGACAAGTTAAATGACTTTCGGTTGTAATAACAAACTAGTTTAGAATTATTTTCTTTGTAGTACGTAATTGTAACATTTTTGCATTTATTGTTTGACAGATATTTATATGTTATTAATAAAATACATTTTGTATAAGTTGTTAATTAATGGTAAAGAACTTGTCACAATTTGGAAGGACTCACAAATAAAAACATTTTTATAAATAAATTAAAATTTAAATAATTTGCATTCCCTACAAGCAGGTAGGTGAACCTTTACCGTAAT
>JAHWXV010721896.1:0-16059 GCA_024586415.1 Phrixothrix hirtus | reverse complement strand
AATTTAGATGTAGAGCAGTTAACAGTTATTTTTTAAAAATTCAAGAATAATAAATTATGACGATGTTTATAATGTTAGAATATTCGTAAAGTGAGTGGGTGAAAGATTGCATTATAAAAATACAAAGAAATTTTATTACAAAAATCTTTGTTCAAATGTTTTACAAATAGCTAATATTTTTTTTTGTATGAAACACCTCAAAACAAGGAACAGCACATAAGGAAACGTTACAAGGTTCATATATGTAACGCGATTCCTTTCTTTTTGTTTCGTTATGCATATAATGCAACGTTTTGTTAGATTCGGTTTTGATTCCGTTGCAGGAAGAAAAGTTGGAAAATGTCTAGCTGATAACGTAATGGCAAATTGGAAGCTTCTGGATACCTATCAGCTTGTTTGAGCTGTTGGGGGGTATGATATGTTTGGAATAATTGCTTGATCAAATTTTGTTGAAATTCTCGTACTGGATGATTTTGTTGAAACAGCTGATTGTGAAGTATGGAGGTATTCAATACTGCTATATCGAATAAATGGAGAAAGTTTTCTTATACCATTACAGTCTTCCTTACTGTTTCCGTTGTATTCAATATCATATCACTTTTGTCAACAGAGCCCATGTTTGTATTGTAGTACAGAATGGAGACTGACTTGAGAACTTTTCGCCGGAATTCAGGTCAACCTTTTCAGAAGGGCAAAATTGGTTACTATGCATTGTAGACAAAAGTCTAACACCTCGCTTGTCATGCCATTTGATTGCTAGTAGATTTTTACTTGCTTTGCTTTCAATTTCACCTGCCCTCAATTTGCTGTTCATAATGGTATACCCTTACGATTTGCTTTGACAGTACCACATGCATGTTTTTTATTTGCAAACAAATGAGAAGATAGCGTGGGGCTTGTATACCAGTTATCGACATACACTGTGTGGCCTTTATTCAAATAGGCATTCACAAAAGTTAACACGATACTATCCGATTTACCAAGATTCTCAATGGCAAAATTGTCAATTTCTCTAGTTTCTCCTGTGTAAATAATAAAATCTAGGACGTAACACGTCTTACAATCACACATAACAAACATTTTTACTCCAAAGCGGCTGCGCTTTGATGATATATATTGTTTGCATAAAAGGGGTGCTTTGAACAGTAGCAGACATTCATCAATACAAATATTTTGGTATGGGATGGAGTTTATCTAAAAGAATTTTTCAAATCGTCAACAATAAATCTGACTTTGCGGAAAGAATCTCCCTCTACCAGCGGTGAAGTATTGTCAGTAAAATGAAGTAGACGCAAAAGCAACAAACATCGACCGCTTTACATTATTTATGCAAATGCTGGGATTGATCGAAGCCACTGTTGAGGTCAATAATCATTCAAGGATGGTATTTTTACCTGCAACATTAGCAGATTGATAGCAAAGAAACAGTACATTTCTTTGAAGTCTATATCCTTCCAACGCTTGAGACGAGATTTATCTCTTGTTGAATTTTGAAAATTAACAAATTGGAAGTACAAGTTTGTTTGGTTAGCTATTTCAGTCACTATAACTTCTGTGAAAAACATTTTGAATCACTCTAATTCTATGGAAGCAGCGTTACCTCTCGTGGGGCCTGAATGTACATTATCGAAGTCGTGAATTATTGGGGTAAAGGTTTTTGCGCCCTTACATATATCCTTCTGATTGACGAGTTCATCAACTTAGCTGACTTCTTCTGAATATATTTCACCAAGAAAATCCTACTCACTATAACTCTGCATCGATATCTCATCCAACTCCTCGTCAGAAAGACATCTTTTTCTAGCCATCTACGATGAAAGATAAAGAAAATGCATAATAAATTAAAAAAATCTTATAAGTAAAATATTACGAGTATAAGTAAAATACGTACAATAAATATTTGCAAAAGCAATGTAAATATTCAATTATAACAAGTATTCCGATACGACACGTCTTCACGTAATTCTAGGAACAACTAATGATCGCGCTGGGTTATGCTACACAAACAAGGCACAAAAATATTATTCAAAGTTGAATATGCAGGGTGGAACACGTTCCTACACGTTTAACGTACATAATATCTAGCGGAAATTGTCGTGTAGAGCAGTTAACCATTGTAAAACAAGACGCGAATATACTCGCTTGGAGCGTAGGAGGGACAAATTTTTTTTACAAGTATATACGTGTAGAGCAGCGAAAGGGTTAACATAAAATAAGGATCACAACACCCTCTTTATATGCAAAAATTAAGTTAAATAATTTAAAATGTAAATTTGCATTGGATCATACAAAATTAAATCTGTTAATGTAAAATGCGTTTTCTAGAACTAAACGGAATTTATATTTCTTAAAAATACTATTACGGGGATGCACTTAGAGAATTTAATGAATTTAAAAGTAGAATAAATTTGAATGTAAGCCAGAAAGAATTTTTGAATAACAATAAGGCTAAAAAAACCAAAGAGAAATATACGCTTATGTGCAAAAGTAAAAGGCACGAAATTCAATTCGTAACACACCCGACTTCGTCCACAAAAACGAAAAAAAGGGAGCGCAACGTTGCGATATTGAAGATTAAAAAATTTAAGGTATGTTAGGGGTAGGGAAAAAAGAATTCCTCCAAACTAGGAATAAAACGCGCCAAACTATACCGTTCAGGGAAATATAAATCTCCTACTGAAAAGATTAAACGAAGTAAAAATCTTCCTAACAAAGGAAGAAACGACATAGGTGTCGTTACTAGGGCACTAAAATCAATCTTTAACAATTTCTAAGGAATAAATCGGCATATTAAATAAGGGGACAAAAATAATTACCTAAAAAAGGAGTAGAAACGAATGACCCAAATAGATCATATCTATTAAATAACAATAACTAAATTAAAAACTAAATAAATTAAAAAAAACGTTTATAACAAACGCTGACAAGCAGGAAGAAATCCAGCCTAATATCTCGTCCAATACTCTTCAACCATTCATTTTGGAAGGGAAAGAATGCGTTAAGAAACACAAAAAAACACCTGGTGAATGATTCCATTCCCCGCAAATAAGCCAATCTGAATAACGATCGCATAACTTGTGAAACGAAAAACATTTGGGGCAGCGCCAACTTAAATAAAAGAAACCAAACAAACAGTGCCTGACCGTGCCCAGTCCTCCAGCCCCATTGGTGTCAGCAATGGTGGAGGCGACCAAAACCCTTTAAGCACGGTGGCAGAAGAAAAAAAAAGAAAAAACGAGCCAAAAGGTGCAACACAAAGTAGACGACAATAATTCAGCAACCGATCTGTCGAACTTGAATTCTCCCATCAAAATGTAAAAAACTAGAATAACTCTAGAAGAAAGCTAAACCCGAAACGAAAAAAAGGACAACTAAAAAGTCTAAGATTGGTAAATCAAAAAGGAATAAAAAGGAAACGAGAGAGTTACTCATGCTCAAAACCAAATGGATAATGTCCAAAGACCTATTATAGTGGTAGCTTCAAACTAAGGACAACGAAATTCCCATAGGAAAACTTAAAACTAGCGTTAACTAAAAAAGGAGTAATGAAAATATAGAAATGGATATTGAAACGGTAGTGTAGCTTCCTAAACTCATCTTTCCTTAAATAAGAAGCCGAAAAAACTACAGGCAAAACATTCCCTCGCGATGCGGCACACTTGTTGCGATGGTTTTCGCACGCTTTGCAGTAATTCTGGAAGTCTGCTTCTGAAGGTATGTTGGAGATCTCGCCGTGGATGGCTGAATGTCCTCTATATCTTCAAAATGATGTCATTTTATAGGATTCCTAAGGCAATAAAATAAAAACAAGACCGCAGATACCATTACCAGGGTTTAAGATGGAATATTTTTTCTAGTAAAAAATTCGTATACCTCAACGTTGAATCAGGGAGAACACCGTCATAATGCAGAATTAAACAATTTTTGAGCAAATCGGAACACATGCGCAGATCTGACGTCCTAAAACATTCCCACGTACCCAATTAGAACTTTGTATTAACAGTTGAGGTGGGTAGGATGAACTTTTTATGGATAATTCGATGAATATCGACAAAGTAAATCATTATGCTTTTGATTTTCGATTTTACTGCGAGCTTTTGTCATTCATTGTCTTCTTTTTCAACCCACCGTTTACTTTAGCGAAAACTCTGAAACAACTAGTAACAACATTTTCCATCATGCTCGCCCAGCCGGTTCAATTCGTGCAAAACGCATGATATGGCTTTGCTTGAAAAAATCTTCGCACACAACCTGGGCATCTTCAGCTCTTAGTGAAGTCACGGCCTCTTTCCTTATTAATATTGGATTCACTAGCAAGATCTTAAGCGTTGACTGTGGTCAAATAGGACAAGGGCGCATAGATGTGCAATGCTCAGCTTCGAATCAGAGCGTCTAGTCTTTTATTGTCTTCCACATTGTAACGGGCCGGACGGAGGCGAGAGGATGACGTGTGTACGCGACAGGAGATGCCACTCAATATGCGCCAGCTGTCTCTGTCGAAAATAGCGTCGTTTCTGCAGATTGCAACCCAGCTACACATTTACAAACGACAGACAATTTTGTTCCATGAATGGTCTCGGTTTAGCGTCGAAGTGCGTCTGCAATCGTTACAACACAACTCACAACGAGGTCGAAGGACGTTCGGCGTCTTTCACTAACAGTTATAGAGCAATGTGCTTGAAAACGACTACGCGACGGTCTGGTTTACAATTCGGCGGCAATAATGCCAGGAACGCTTAGTTATGAGGGATCCCGAGATTAAAATATTCCGAACTCGGTCTATCTTCATTACAGAGCAACGGAGGCTAGAACGTCGTTCTGGAATCATTATATCTAGAACTTCAGCATAAGGTGTGTCCTAACGGTTTTGAATGGCAATCAGGTTTTTAACAGATTGAACGAGTCCTAGGAAAGTTGTGTCAACCTTGCTGTAAAAATTATTAGCAAATTAGCTTTACTTAGTAGAAAAGCTTTTACGGTACTTACACTAGGTAACGTTCCGTAAAGAGTGTCATAGGAAGACTGATTTTCGGTTCGTGAAAGCGTCTTTTTACACTTAAATTGGTATTCGCGTTCTCCGAATACTGATTTGACTTGCTTTCTTTGTTTTCTATCTTAATGGCACCGATAACAACTGCATGTGTTTAAACAATTCGTTTGCACAACAAGATGCAATACTTCAAAATAACTTTTAATTAGTTATCTACTAATTAATTAACATTTCAATAATCGTAGATCGTTGGTTATGTTACCTGTGGTTAATTACAAAACGATCTTGACTAATTTCGGACGGTAACGGACAATAACTTGCATCAGGTTGTGTAATCTTACTTAATTGGCTTATAGCGTTTTTACGATAGCTTTTAGTTAAGCAATTCTTCTATTTCTAATTTAAACTAAACTTGTGAACCCGCGCACGGTATTTGACACTTTCTTAAAGTGTGTGAGGTCTTTAATTCAGTCTTATTAATTAATTTACGTATTTATTAATATAGCGAAATGCCTAGAACTTTAGGAATTCTATTATATCGCGTTTCACGTTATTATGGTGTTTCGTAGAAATTTTACAAATCGACCATCTGATTTTCGTCTGATTTTGGTTATAAGATGTTCTGCGCGCACCTTCTCTTTAGACGATAACGAGCGCATTTCAGATAGTTATTCGATTTCGCAAAACTTAGCAAGTTGGGTTTGAATATCATCTGGCCTAGTAAAATTGCAATGGACCACATTTAGATGGTTATTGGGGATAGCCCAAGATATTAATCAGCCAAGTTTAGTCTCCTGGAGAATTGGAAAATTAGGTCCTAAAAATATTTGTCCTACACCTAATAAATCCCAGAAATAATTGGCTCCTAACAACATATCGATATTTCCTGGTAGATAAAAGGAAAGATCTGATAATGCTAAATCATCGGATAGCTTAACACTAGATAAATTGGTTTTGAGAGTTGGAAAAGTGCTAGCTATTTTAGGCATCGCTAAATATTCAATTTTCAATTCAAAATTATTATGATGAACATTAATTTAAACCTCAAATTTAAGTTGGTCCTTTGATGCCGATTGTTTTAT
The DNA here is from genome assembly GCA_024586415.1 of Phrixothrix hirtus. Lineage (NCBI taxonomy): Eukaryota > Metazoa > Arthropoda > Insecta > Coleoptera > Phengodidae > Phrixothrix > Phrixothrix hirtus. The sequence continues at coordinate 9,987 of JAHWXV010721896.1, read as the reverse complement.
AACCGAAATTGTTACGTTGTCTTCTCGGTTTTTAAGTATAGTTTGTTATAAAGATTAGGCGCTATAAAATTTAACTGGGAACACGAATCTAGTAATACTCGTGCGAATTGTTGTAAGCGCGTCTGAAATTCTTACGCCATTGGTCATTCATTTGGAAACACCTGATACATACAATATCCACGCAATAATAATAAAATCCAATTGGTAAATTACCAGTATCAGTTTTAAGCCAAAATCAAATGGTAAATTTGTAAATTGTATAATTTCATTTTATTAACAATTATTAAAATTCAAGAATTCCAGGCTGCGTTTTATAAAACAAGAGCATTTTTTTAAAAAATATTGATTTGACTATTTGCGTGTAAAGGGTAACAAGTCTAAAATTGATCGTTAACCTCTCTCGTCTTCCCCCCTGCAATATCCAAGAGAAATACTTCGTTTACGAGTAGTAGAGATCGGAGAGCTAAAATGTTAAGTTGCATTTCCGTAGTGTGTGTGTAGGCGATGTTCAAAGTATACAGTTGAAGAGTTACGCAGGTGATGTATTAGGGGATCAAATTGTTAGAAGTTTAATCTATTTCCGCCCAGGGCGAATTTTTAGAAAAGGGGTCAATTTCAATTTTCTGTCAATTTGGAACCAAAGGGTTTAAATCCGACAAAATTCTATGTTACTTACGATAAAGAGAATATCTAAGACAGCACTTCTGTTATCTTCAATTCCTTAGGGGTGTCAACGATCTTCAGATCACCAAGTAAGTGGTTTATCCGTTATTTAAACTCTACCGATCTACACCCTCGTTAAGTAAAGTCTGATGGGACAAATTAGTCGATCATGTATAGATTCAGAACAAGTTCGTTAATACCATAAATAAAAGACTAATATTTTTTTTTAATTTTAATTGTTCATATTATTAAGGCCATTTGTGCAAATACTTTCCTATTCATTTTAGAATAGTTTACTTATTAATCACGGAAGGATCCGTTGATTTAAATATAGAAATTATTATTTCCATTATTCCCTTCCGAAGAGACTCGTAAACTATTAATTGTAATTCACATTCTTTACTTTTCATTATATTCGATCGTTAAGTACATATATTATTTTTTTGTATGTAGACCTGTAGTTATAATAACTCATACTCTCGTTTAGGAACTAGTTAATTTGTAAGTGAATCACCAATTTAGATAGTCTGTCAGAATTTTACCTGATCGAAGAGGGAACCCCACGGGTGTGCATAAAAGGGCTGCCTTACTGTAAGTACGTATTAATACAATCCTTGATGTAAAGATTTGGAGATCGGTTTCTTTGTATAACCGGCCTCTATAACAACCGAATTTTGAACTGTTATCTTCCCTTTATTGTTAAAAATAAAGTGGCGCCCTTATTTAAGACTATTTCACGAAATTTTGAACACCTAATCAAGATCCCCGAACGCTAGCTTAATTAGATTCAACGCAATTGTAGAACCTATCCTATTCTCCACCGTGGTGGCGGGAGAAAACCAGCTAATTCAGGGAAATTACTAATTTTAATATCCTCAGTGGCGTAGGGTCCAATTAGGAACGTTATAATGTTTCTTACCAGAACCGTTTAATACCTTGATCAGTGCAGTTAGAAGTAAAGCTTGGACTGCATCAATAGGTAGCTCAGTTACTTGAGATTCTTCATCCGGAGTGGCTCTCATTTCGTCATGTAGTAAAGAATTATGTCGTTTACTACACCTTTTGCGATTAAATTTGAACTGGCAATTATTTACGAAATGTCCACCGTTTAAACACAACGAACATAATTTTGAATGTTAGATTTTCTCAAGGTGCAGGTATCGACGATAAATGCCTATGGCGTGATTTTCTGTGCATCCTGATTTGTTTTGGTTTGGTTTGATTCAAAGGTTTGAAGAAGATCAGGCCGAGACTGCAAGAATTGCCTTAAATATTTAAAGGTCAGAAGATCACTACCATTTTGGGACTGTTCCCATTCCCGTAAAGTAACCGTGTTACCCTTTGAGCTTACTAAATAAATGATTAAGGTTTCCCATATATATTCCAAGGATGTTAGACTGTTTATTGATTTTAAATATTTGGAAACTGAATCTAACAGATTTCAAATTTTTCTAACGAATCAAGTTGAAAAAGTGATTTTATGTGATTGTGGATAAGAACCTTGGTACTGTGGTATCTTTCCTTTGGGGTTTCTCAATCAAGGGAATAATTGTCGGAACAGAAATCTATCGACCGTATTATTTGAGCAGCATCCCGTTCTAAACTGGCCCCTAAATAATAGAACCTTTGAATTGGATCTAGATTTTTATTTGCGTCTATTAAACCTATAAATAGATCTCTATATTCCAGCCAATGTTCACTTGTTCCGTCAAATTTTGGAATCTGGATGGTCGCCAATTTAATTGCTCCTTCATCATCACGCGTATATTTTGATTTCTGAGAAGATGCAGGAGAAACTACGTGATTATTGTCATTAATCTGCTCGATTTGAGACAGTATGTATTTAGCTTTAGCTGTTATTGAAGAATATTTATTTTCAAATTCTTCTGCATATTGCAGATCTGACACACAACTGTTGCCACTGTTTTCAATTTGCATTTTAATATCATTAAATTGATTTATTATGATATTAATTCAACTTAACTTATCATTAATTAAGATTTCACGTAATATGGTACGAAATAGTATTCCATTAACAAAATTTTCAAAACAGGTTCATTTATATTTTAACGAAGTGCGTTGTTTTAGCAAATAATCCATATCTTTGATACAATTCTTAATTACAATTATACATAAATGCATGTTTGGTTAATAACATTAACCAATTTTAATTCTATAAATTTCCAAAAAATGTTTTTAAATGTTCAATTTTTATTTAAAACAAAAAATTTTCCAATAATAAATCGAAATCCAAACTGCCATTAAATAGGCTTATTTAATTAATTGAACGAAAAGTTTCGATTAAATAAATAAAAGTGAGTCACAAGCACAGGAATGTACAAACGTTCTAGATTTCCCTAAAGTAATCAGAACATAAACCCCAATGCATTTGGTAATCAAGTTTTTATCAGTTTATTATTTTATAAACTGCAAAATTAATTTAAACGTATTTATTTTCTTATTTGTCTATATATGCTGTATTACCTAAAATTAGGAAATTAATCTATATCCAAGTCATCGGACCCGAAACAGAGAAATTTAAAAATTATAAATATCCCAAAAATTATAATTGTTAACTATTAACTTTAATATTAGTTCAAATATCAAGCTAACTTAATTTGCGTAAGACTAAAATTGAAGAATGGGATATTTTGCATACGTGCAATCATGGTCAACCTTGAATTTAACCATTGCATTGCCAGTATTTCATGTGCTTGTTTCACTCTTCATCAACTTCATCAGGTCGATGAACCAATGTTTAATGGCTAATTTAATGGACTGTAAATCGCTGATATTTTATTGATATGCAATATTACATAATTACGTTCTTTTAAGAAATTGTAACTTCTACACGTAACATGGCCGATACAAACATTATCGTTATTATAGTTGGAAGCGAAGTACGGAGAGAGTGATATAAAATATCCATGTTGAAATAGCCAACCCCATCTAAGTTGAATCTAAGTATCTTGGATTTGAATTTAAATTTCTGAATTAATACTGTATTCAGTGGCAAAGTTACTTAAACAGAGGTAAAGTTGAGGTGGTTATGATAATCCATAAAATATTTAAATTTATAAGCCAAAAGTGATTTTGATAAATGTGATCAAATTTCGAACAGCCCTCCCAATTTCAGAAAAATCAATATAAATTAGTTTCTTGCATGTCTGATGATCATATAGGAGCTAACCATGGGTTAAAAGATCTAAGGTTAACAGATCGAGCGCAAAAAACTTCCAGCAGTTTCGTAATTGGTGACAAATTCTGTTCCCTAATTCATTAAAAATTTGCGCCTAGTAAATAATCTCCACCATAACAATTAAAGACAAAGTCTATTAGAAAATATTAAATAAGGTCATTAGTGGAAATTATAGATTATAAATCACAGTCGCTGTCAACGTACACAGGTTGACGATATCATATCAACAGAATAGAATTAAACAAAGAAACTCACCTGGAATCGGTTTCTTTAATTATTTAATTCATATTAATTTGACCTGTTCCCAATACTCTCCTTTCAACCAAACTTCCACCTTGAAACTTTCTGTCGTCCATACCTATAAAAAAATAAATTAATTAAATTAGAATTTTACCCATGGTATGAAAGCGATATGCCAAAACGAAATAGAGGTATCGACACGTTGAGGTCGTGGCTATTTATTCGTTTTACTAGGGTAAAAATACGTAACAAATTTACATGATAGTAGTAGATGTAAATACAAAATCAAATATATAATGTAAAATTTCCACAGTGAAACGAAAGAGCGACAGGCGACCTCAGAGTCCAAGCCTAGAATGCATTTCTATCCCAACACGATCGCATCCGCTTGTTCAAACTAAAAAGTATAACTTGAATTATTAAAACTTTAACGCTGTGCCTAAATTCTTATTTGATATTATGGTTCTCAAAAATGTAAAGAAAAGTACATATAAATTGTTACAAAACATTTTAGTAGAATTCCTTAAAGTACAATTCGGGGAAATTCGTTCAAAATTTAAAATAAAATTAAAATAGCATATCTCTAGTATACAGGGTGTAGCAAAATAAATTCTAGAAATATAAATATAAATATAGTAACTAGACGTTACAGTGTTCTTTCTCGCTCCTTCTCTCAGCCTGTTGGGTACCTTAATATAATACTGTCAATTAATCGTTTAATTCAACGTTACCCACGGCATTTATATCACAGAAAACTATCGGTATCATTTTCACCATTGACTTGGTCATTCTACCTTTTCTTATTACTGATGACGCGGTAGTTTTTGAGCTCATCATTTGGTTTCTTCGATTTCGTATTGTACTTATCACCCGAATGATTTCTTGAACAAATCAGATTCCACTTAATTCGTTCTGTGAAGTTGGCGCAAATATTTTAAAGAGTTTTCTGTGCTCGACTAAAGCTTTTTAGGGACAATTATGTCGTAATAAAATGATATTTACAACTAAATTGGAGTTTCTAACTTATACATCTTTATAGATATCTTTAGCAATTCTAAAACTACTTGACAACTGCGATAAAAATAAAATAAGTTTTAATATGCCCACAACCCACGTGTGAAAACGCACCTATTCAGAGAATTAGTAATGTTTAAACATTGAATTAGCTTTATCTCTAATTATTTGGAACAAAACTTTTTGACTCATTTGTTTAACTCAACAGAGAATAAAACGATTTAATGTTTAAACTTAAATAGCTATTGAAATATTTTTTTCTTTTCTTTATTAATGAAATTCAGTATTTCGTGTATTAGAAATTTAGCAATTATATTTAATATGTTGTTTTAAATTAAGTTATTTACATTTCCAAAGATCAGATCATGTTTTGTTTCCTTTAAAAATGCATTTATTAGAAGTATTTAAACTTATTTTAGGAACTATGAAAACCTTTTGCCCTAGTTCAATAGAAATCTGCGTTATAATTTCAATAAATTTTATAAATACATGTAACTTGCATTAAAAATATTCGAAAAAATTGTTAGTTGAATAAGGACAGTCTGCTACAAAATAAAACCGTGTTAGAATATTAAATCACGCATTTACTTGGTTTTCATTTAATAAGTGAATGAATAGATTGCTAGTAGTCCAGTCAGAACGGAGTCAGCTTTAATGGGCAACAATTACGATATTTAGTCAATCACCGTTCAGTCAAATTCGCTAAAAGGAACGCCGCCGATCCTTGATGACATATCCTAACGAGGATAAATTAGAAAACCTCGTTAAGGCATTCTTATAAAATATGAAAGCTTTTTGAAGATACATTTCTGCGACGGATACGTCATTGGTTCGAACTGCCTTTCCTGGAATATTTGCTTACCTATTACGTGCTTATTATTATGCACTACAATTAACACTCTCTGTGTAAACCTTCTTTTGCGAAACATTATTTTTAGCAAAACCTTTCAGTACCGGAACACTTCGCAAATTCACCTAACGCAATTACGTTAAATATTAACAACTACTATATCTACAAATGTATTTCAATCGTATCGCAGATGAATCAAATTATTTTAGTAATATTAAATTTTCCAATAGTTCTGTTGGCTGCTTAGTTCTGCAAAACTGAGACACAGTTTAGTTAAATGCGTGATTTATTAAAATATATTCGCTGAGCTGTTAATTTACCATAGAAGTTAATGTATCTGTGGTTCTTCAAGGATTAAAAATGTTTGCATATATTTCAATTAGGTTGGTTTGAAAAACGTCAAACTATTCTAACTATGCCGCATTAAATTCCTCTTGCCATCTAACATTTGTCTTATAATTTTCAGCTTATATTAACTAATAAATAATATACTGTGCTATAACAACACATCCTCCCTTTCTTTTAATGCATAGCCGAAATCGATAGATCTATCCTATGTGCGTCGTGAGAAAAGTGAATCTGAGCATAGAGTGTATTTTAATGGTACAAGATAGTTGAAGAACATCTCTTATGCTTTTCTAAAGATATACTAATGAAATGTAGTAAGTAAATGCGTCTTTACACTATTGTAAATTAGACTAACTTGTTTCGAATAAATTTAAGAACAATATATTTAAATCCATTCTTTGAACTGAACTTAAAAATCTTAATACGTTAAAAACAATTTCAATTTACATATACAGAGTGACCCAGCATATTTAACAACATGGCAGTCTTTCCCAAATGTCACCGTGGCAATAAATTTAAGTTTGATTAATAACATAGTTAAGGCTGGCTTGTCTGAAGTGTCCAATATGGCTATAAAAGTCAATATATACTATAGTACAATGGAGTTTTCTGTAAGAGTTAACAAATGAGTAATACAATCTTAAGACAAAATCTTATATAATTAGAGGTTTATTTTGTGCGTGTATGTGTTTGACAGTTGAGAAATATTTACAAATGGCCACGATAACGTAGTAGCTGTCGCCCTCTAGAAAATCGTCAACGTCTAACATAGAGACCATTCCAGATAAAGTTGATCGATTGATTAAAAAATATCATTATTTTACAATGAGCGAAATTGCATTAAATTTAGGTGCTGATGTGGTAAATATTCGTAAAATAATTTACAACGTTTTAGGGTGCGCCTCCTGATGCTTACAAAATAAAATAATGATAAAAGATTTTGACTTATGAACAATAGAAAAACGGTAACTAAGAACACGCTTCTTAGACAGGATCGTCACTTTGACTCGGAGTGGTTCCATCAGTCGCTGAGTCCACATTAACAACATAAAGAAACTCCCAGATCAAAAGCCAAAAGTACAACCAAATGCACGAATAATGGTACTCTTGATTCTTGTCTATAAAAAAGGGATTATACACGATCAATAATTTTCTAAAGGATAATACCAAACATTCTTCTGAGCTAGATATCAATACTAAATTTATGCCAGAGTTCGTTTTTAAAAGAGTAGAATATGATATTACTGGTTGGATCGTGTAACCAAACAATTCGTTTGATTTCCTAGTTCACTCAACTAGACAGGTTTTACCAAATTTCTGATTTCAGGTCTTTCTCCATTTACTGTATTTATCTTTTTAGCCTTTTGCGACTCCTTTCTATTTTTGGAAATGAAGAAACAACTTGATGATACTTTGAGTCTGATTAGGATTTAGAACGTAGGAATGTCGTAGTCAATTGTAACTAATTTATATTTTAGCAGCAGAGATCACTAATGGTAGCGGGCAGATTCGGTACGGCGTCATAGGAGTCGTTGTTATTCCTAAGACCTTCTTGGAATACGTAGGAATCGGTTATCCTAAAGTGAAGAAACCTAAGTATTAAATAATAGGACCCACGAGTGTGGTCTCAACTTCTGGTATGAAACGAACTTTTTACTTAAATTAATTTCCGCTGAATTAATACAAGTGACTTCGGCGGTAATAATAAAATGGATAAACCTTCAAACCATAATTTATTTATACTAAATAAAATAATAACTCAACCAAACAGCTTTCGGAAATTTATACAGATTTGCAAATAATAATCAAAATTAAAACATTCAATGCGTAAAGGAGTTCTTTAAATTGTTACTGGTTTCACAGACACGTGGCGTCGCTCACCGTTCGTCAATCGTCTGCTCTCCTGTCACTTTACGTTAATACAGTTTAGTCTTCCCCGAGGTTGGAAGGGGATTGCATGGCAGCGGGCAAGTTCTCTCGCGTAAGGAATCTTGAGATCTAGGTAATGATATCTTTCTCCAGTTGCCACTAACGTCACCCGGTGGATGAAAATATCATATTCAATCGACGTCAAACAGACTTTTGCTACTTCACAACACAAAGATGCTTGATGACGAAGCAATCACAGGTTACGGTAACATCTGAGATCCCGCTACAGAACCAACTCAAAACTCAGGCGTTCAGTGTTTATTTCTAACCAAGACAGAACCGTTACAGAGCAACGCATTCACTCTTGGATATAAAATCGCAGGAAGACAAGGGGTTTTATCGCCTCGGATAACTTAACTAGCTCCGTCGCTTAATTTTGCCACGATGGTTTCAATATTAGAATCTAAATAGTTCTGCAGTAATGGTTTGCGTACTTTTGTAATTAGCAAAGCGTCGTTCGTTACTTTTACAAAATATAGCTAGACCTCAAATGTAAAGTGAAATGCAATATATATAAGTGGTACGCTTTTATTCATAAATCTGTATGAAAAATGTATTATATTATTTAAAGCGGAGGGCATTATTTATTTTTAAATACAATAATAAGGTAGTTTCATTAACTTATTTTGTTTACTAGATATTAAAACAATCCCAGTATTTTGAAATTGGAAAATTATTTAACGTATGTGTACGCGGGGCCATATTAAACACAAATTAATCAAAAATCATAATTTTATTCGGAGAATATATGTTGTAAATGTTTGCGTTAGAAATGATCACAAACACTGACCTCTTAAACTACATTTAGTTTTAAATACCTTTTAAAACACAATAAGTTCTGTTTCTGTTCCCTTTAATATTATAATAATACATCTCGTACTGCATTCAATTCAATTTGGTTTTATAATTTTAGTGCAACAGAGCTACTAAGGTATATTATTGCTATATTTCCACCCTTAGATACATTTTGATTGTATTACAGATGCAAAAAAATACAGTTTATGTTGTTTGCAACTAAATTATTGTTTAAAATAATCGTTAAAACGTTCTTAAAACAAAATTATAAAATATCTTATCAAACAATTATCGGATTGGTAATTAAACGTTTATAAGATCACTTCTAGGACATTTTAGCTTATAAAAGTACATTTATTTGTAACCGCTGCTTAGTTGCCATGCAGAAACTCAATAGGACTTTTATAAATGCTTTATAAGATTGTTTTGAAAATTGAACAAAACTGTAGTATAAATAAATAGTTCGTAATGGTGAAGGTAGTTACATAATTAAAACCCCAAAATCGCAATTAAAGAATAAAATACAATACGTAACAGAAAGTGTTGCACTAAGCAGTGTTATAAAATAAACTTTGCCAACTCCACAATTTTCTTTATTTCTTAGTTATCGGTTTACTTAATATTTATAGATAAATACAAATAAGCAACAATTCTCATTTGTACATTTTCAAAAGTCGACACCTACAGGATAAGGTAAATCTGTCATCATCTTAAGGTGCCCCGGGTGCTAACATTTATTTTAAGTTTCTCTTAAAAACCTTTACGCAAACGTTTATGTGGAACGGTTACGTACTGCGTGCAAGATATGATACGATTTTTGGAATGTACCAAATCATCTATAAGAATATACAGAAAGAGGGTGGGCACAAGTAAAATCTTACCTATTTTTTGTACATAAAATCCATTCTCCTATTTTTCAAGCCGGAAAAGACGTCAATGACTTTGTTGT